>JAUUDW010560754.1:0-12005 GCA_032361385.1 Panulirus guttatus | reverse complement strand
GTGTGTGTGTGTGTGTGTGTGTGTGTGTGTGTGTGTGTGTGTGTGTGTGTGTGTGTGTGTGTGTGTGTGTGTACACCCACGTGAAGCACAACAAAACCTGAAGCAGCATCAGGACCTACAACACTGAATCATGCTTCTGAATAATTCAGTATTGGTTTAACTTGCTGGGTACAGGGAAACAACAACACAGGTTTTACCCCAGCCATTTTCGGAGATTACACTGATGTTGTTTGATAGTATGAATTACGACACGATGGGTGACGGCGTGACAAAGATATTCCTGTCACTGGGGCTCTAAGGCTCTGGGGACAAGTGCCCAGTATGCAAGCGTCGTCAGCAACTGCTTGAGCGCCCACTTGGAAGCCCTCCAGAGTTTTGCTGTCTACAGCTGTCGAGACCAACATGCCCCCCCTCGACTCTTGGCCGCTCGAGAATGTTGTGTTGACCAGCTCTTCACCACAGATCAACAGCTGCTGGTGGAAGAACAAACGTTTACGTGTGTGTCTTGAGGTATTGACAAAACACAAGAATTGCGTGGCGTTCATCGGCTCGTGGCAAACACACACCCTTCTCTTGTCCATCGTTCAACATGACTCACTACTGACACTCCCTCCTCTCCCTCTCCTCCTCCTCCTCCTCCTCTCACGTCTTAGTTGCCTCAGAACGGCTCACTCCCTTTTACGTCACAAACTTCGTACCTCGTCTAAAGAATCAGGGCGTCCTCCTATCGCAGGCAGATTTTTGGGAGACTGACGAGATGACTTGCTCTCGGGAGCTCCGAACACAGAGACTAAACTCATCGCCTTCTTCGTCGTGGCTGTCGCTCTCGCCCGCATCCCAGGCTGGAGCTAACAAAGGTTGTCGACGCTGGAGGAACCAGAGTACTTGCTCCGCGTCATGACCAGTCGTGTCTCTTCATTGGGTTCTGGCCTGATCTTTAACAGCTGCCAGTTATCGAGACCTGGGGTTCCTGAGACATTACTCCGATCTATCAGTTTCTTTACAGATAACCGATGCACCCATCATGGTTGCAAAGGTAACTTGGAGTGTTACGAGGAACATGTCTTCCATGATGGGAGCTGTAAAACGATAGCTGTGAAAAAGAGAGAGCAAATCTGCAATATGCTCTCCCAAGAAACGATGGCAGAGGCCAGAGGAATCAGGTAGCAAGATGTCTGGACACTCTACGGCCACGAAAACCCCCTTCTGCTTGCAGCTTGTTAAATTCCATCAACGTATACGAGGGGACACCTCAAGAGACCTGAGATGATGAGGTACAATGCGAGAAATACTACAAGACCTCTCTCACCCTATGGATTATCGTACACCAGCATACAGCTATCTACAAGTGTCAAATTGAAAATGTAGTAGATCTGATAGCTCAAGGTACAGCGCAAGACACGAGGATTTCAAATTAATACCAAGACGCCCTCGACAAAAGTCAGCCCCGGACGCTACAGAGCCTGTAATCCCCCGGCCAAGAATTATAGTAATTGGAGAGTTCCCGACGTGTGAAAAATCCGGTCCGGGGAATGTACTTGTGTGAAATATTTGTCCACGGCGTCGACGCTGCAGGAATGTGCGACCGTTCTGTGCGCATGTGTACAGCACTGTCTTCCCGCGTGGCGGGGAGGAGGTGCCAGCGCTATGAGGCAGCCCAAGCTTTAGTTTCTGGCGTAATGCAAGACTTGAATGTTAATTGAGGGCCTCTAGCACAGCTGCAAGTACGACAACGTAGATGTGAATGTTTTTCGAAAGTCCGTCTCGGGGACTTTCCATTTGATGGGCGGGTGTGAATGAGGGCTAAAAGTAGCTAGAAATTCGTCTTTTGCGACAGGGGAAAAAAAAAAGGAGAGATTATCTGGTAATCCATATCATATACTCGTGTGACACGAGAGGGCGAGTGGGATCTCACAGTCATAGTAATAGCCGTGAGAGAAAGGTGTGTATGCTTCGTGAGGAATTTTTAAGACGCGTGTTTCGGGGAACTCGACTACTAGTAGTTGGGAGGACGTTACTGTCAACTTCTTTCTGTCTTCCATTCACATCTATTTGCCGTCATTATATGAGCCCAGCTTTCCCCCTTCGTGGGCTAAAAACTTCGTTGAGGTAAATCACTCAAACTAGCGCGGAGGAAACTTCTTTAAGCGGAGACAATCACACACTCCTCGGCCGATGACAGCTCCTGCTCACGCCTCTGAGAACCGACTACTCAGAACGAAACACGTCTCTACAGACGCAACTCGGACGGGTTTCGACTCCTGAACCCCACCCCGCAGCACAACAACAGTATACAGAGCGAGAGACGACCGTAAAGCCGACTTGCGCCTTCAGAGTCCTGACGAAGGACGCACGCGGCAGGTACAGCAGCAGCGTAGAAGCCGGGCGTCACGACGCGGTTTGCTACAGCGTCGGCAGGATGGCCGCGCCCTGCGGAAGTCCCCCGGTTGTTACCAAGGTCATCACCCCCACGCCGGAGGGAGGAGGCCCCTCCTTCCCCCCTCCACCTCCCTCAGGGAAACCAGGGACACCCACAGCTGGAGAGCCTATGTCATCTAGTCCCATTACACTTAAAAAAAGAAGAGAACTTAGTTTACGATTCACTTGGATCTGTTTCAAAGTCTGTCCAAACCATTTAGGACTCTAAGAGATCCAAAATGAATCTAAAATTATCCTAATTTTATCTTCTGCCGCAAAAAAAAATGACAGATATACACAGCAACATGCAATCGACTAGCGGCTGAGTGTGTGTGTGTGTGTGTGTGTGTGTGTGTGTGTGTGTGTGTGTGTGTGTGTGTGTGTCTGCGTAATTACCTACTGGTACATTATGGGGAATGAGTTCTGCTCTCGTGAGTACCCATCTCTTGTACGCATGCGTGTGTGTGTGTAGGAGGGGCTGGAAGCAATATCTGAAGGCATACATGAATACATGCATGAATGGAAGCTGGAACAAAGGCCAGTATTCCGAACACACAATAACAATCGTACCAAAACTGCTCCAAACTTGTTAACAAGCCAATAGCGATCTCTCTCTCCCTTGTGCTGAATTGTTTAAGAAAGCTATAAGAAAACCTGGACGTGCTGTTAACCGAGGTTTTATTTGGGACTGAACCAAGGCGTAACACAAGTTAAACTCGAACTTAGGGGAACTTTCCACCTAAGTTCTCCTAATCTTTTTTTATATATGCATAATGCAATTCGGATTACCAGATTTGATAAATGATTAGATAAAGAACTGCTTTAACTATAGAACACAGTCATACTGAATTTAACTGCTTTCATAAACATGACTTGTTCTTGTAAGTTACTACTGTCTTTATCTATCTCAATTCAGTTTTCAATTGCTTCGTTTCATTACTTATTTTCACTGCTTACGTAGTTTCTACTTATAGCAGATGTATATGAGGGTTTGAATTCTCTTCTGGCGCTGACAACATACGACCTGACACTTCAGCCACGGAGCTCTCCTGTCTTTTCACACACAATCGATCTGTACCTCAAGGCAATAACAGCAATGACGACAAATGAATGACAGGTGGGGAGCTCGGTAAAACACAGTCTTCGGGGAACGCAAACTGGATCTTAGTGTCTCTTGCTTCCTCTGACCCCCCGGGTGACCTCCTCGTACCCCGACATTAGGCCAAGGTCATAAAGAAGGGGACAAGCATAACTTCTGTTATCTCAGTGTCCCGTAATAACGTTCCTCGAGTCGCGTAACGAACATATTTCGCGACCGTGAATATGAATGGCCAGGCGAGACTTTGGTTATCGCCCCGTGTTTGCTGAAAAATTGGGAGTTTAGGCGAGTGCGAGTTGAGCGGGGAAGACAAGAGAGACAACCGGACGTAAGAAATAAAAATAGCGGAAAAAAAAAAAGAGGTCGCGGGGGTGGTGGTGTACTGGTCTCTCTCTCTCTCTCTCTCTCTCTCTCTCTCTCTCTCTCTCTCTCAGCAGTAGCAAGGGCGGCATTAGCAGTCACACGGCGGTGGCTGGCCGTAGTAGTAGTAGTCCCGGGCAGCAACAGCGCCTGGCAAGGGTTCCTATGTGTGTGTGTGTGTGTGTTACCTTGTTTATACCTTCCGCCGACGCGCGCGCTCGCAGGCTGGCTGGCTGGCCCAGAGTGCACGGACGCCTGCAGCACGTAGTGCATAAACACGTGAACACAACTACGTGTGCACGTACTCAGATGCGGATGAGTTCCATCACGTGTAATGTAAATCCAACGATTCAGTGCAATAGGAAAAATTAATGTGTACCTCTAAATTGAGTAACAAGAGAGGAATATGGACGACAAAAGCATAAATAAGAAGAGGAGGACGAAAATTTTTTACTCAATTCTATACAACGGACGACTGATTATACTGAATCTGTTGGAAACATACTGGCAAATTAAGCTAAGAAAGATGGAGAAGCGAAATGTGGAAGAAGGAAATTGTAAAATGTCTAAAAAAATGCAGATGATGCAATATTGACCTAGTCAGGAGTAGGACAGAGGGGGATTATCGGCAACTACCACCCCCAAGAGAGAGTAAATTATGTAAATACCTATTCTTACTGTCAGGGGAAGGGGGAGAGGGGAGTTTTACACCCGTGGGGACTCCATGTCTTGAATATTCTCTATCACACAGCTTCTTAAAGTTCTGTACGCTCCCTGCATTGGCCATGCTTTTGGTCATTTTACTCCAAGCGGCAGACAAAGGCAGACGACTAGACCAAAGATATAATTCCAAAATACCATCGAGGAAGTTAAGCGAGGTCTTCTTTGGTTCGTTGATAATATGACATGATTTTCCTATACTCGTGTCATCTACCCCTCACAATGTCCCCCCATATTCACCGTCCTGTTCGCTTTCGAGTCACTTGTTGGTTGAAAGGGACTCTGATCTACCCTTAAGTCAACTCCGCAGGTGCACAAAAGGTTTGACATGTGCAGTGAATCGACCGATGAGTTGCAGATTGGCCCCTTAGTTGTACGTATCATTCCACGCTGCCACCCAAAACCAACGCCGTTTTGATATAGTTTCATTACTATCATGTTACCACACAGACAGGTGGTCATCATGAGATGCTCTATACCAAACCTATTTTCCATTGCTTGATCACCACTACCGGTACTGTATGGGCAGTTCGTCAGCATCGTAAAGGGTCCCACTGCATCGTAAAACATCTCTGACGTCCCTCAGCACATTTAGGTGCCTTTCGTCGCATCCCATTATCCTTCGTAATATCCGCGTTGTTGTCCTTCAGCAATCTCAGGGCCTCGCAAAAGCGAGCGTCCTTAGACGCCGAAGTTTTATCAGAGGGAGACAATCGGCTGCTGCATCAGAAAGGAGAGAATCTTAATTCATTCTCTGGTCCTCCAAGACGAATTCTTTCTCTCGTCTTTGAACCAATAGAAATGTAAGACGTCTTTTTGTAAGGGTAATAAAACCCATGTATGGAAGGTTGTGTACGCTATACCAGGCCAGAGTCTTATTGTAATAATGTCCAGCGTCGAGTCAGGTTCATACATAATGGACATAGTGGTCATCTTAGTTCAGCTGTTTAGCACAAGGTCAAACTGGTATAACGGGTAATGAGTAAATGGTCCATTAGAATCCTCACTGGGATTTGCCTTTGAAGAAAAATTCATGCGCAGAGGTACTCCTTCTCTGGCAAAGAGTATCTACAAGATAATGCCATTAGATATATCTACCTGATACACTCTTAAATGTACGCATTTAGTTCACCATTTCCATGTACCATTATAGAAGTATGTCACCTTCAGCGTCTACTACCACTGTAGACAGACAGATGAGGAGGCAGTCAGTCTGCTCCTCTGGCGTGAGGAATGGATCAAGGTCCAGACGTCGACTGGCTTCAAATGTTGGTAATTTGCAGGGTCCCAGTGATCGTACTGTATATAAAACTAGGTAACATAAGACGAAAATGATTTAAGCAAACGGCAATACGATTACCTCATCTGTCTAGTCTCTAAAATCTAAACACATCAAACAAGAACTTACGTATCTTATTCGGTCCTGGGTAGCCACAAATCCACGTCTCATGTTTTGTTTTTCCACGTTCTCACTCAGTCAGTCTCTTTTCTCCTTGAGGCCAATTACGGACAAAAGCTATATCGAAGCCACGTATCGAAACGAAGAGGGACTCAGTGAAACAGAAGAGCAAGGAGAACAGTAGAAAGAATTTCCGACTTTTACTGAGAGAGGAGAGAGAGAGGGCAAGAGGAAAAGTGCGAAGTTAGGAAGAAAAAATAGAAGAGAAGGACAGGTTTATGGTTGCTTCGCCCTGCGTCACTGCTCTCATTCATCATCCAGAATCCGCTTCATTTTCAACCCAGACCCACCCAACGTCTCTGGCTCCGCCCAGTGCTCTCCTTAACTGCACACACACCCATCTTCTATGCACTTTTCTCGCTCCGAACTGCTCCTCACATTTCCACCCTCGTCTGCACCCTTCACATTCCTCTCCTGCGTATATCTCTCTCATTCCCCCTCTTGTTACCATCTCTCAACTTTACATATTTCGTATATCTTAGCATTCCTCTCCTCTGCAACTCTCACGGTTTCTCCTCTTTTATATTCACTTCCCTGTTACTCGAAGCGCCCCCTGTTCCTTTCGTTCCACAACCTTCCCTGTCCACTCGACCCCCTTTCCCCTTCCCCCTCGTCTCCATAGCACGTCACCAAAAGGACCGGAGGAATGGTACGAAGGTGGTCCAATATTTATAGAGGACCGTAGAATGGGAGTTGGGCGGCGGTTGGAGCCATTGTCGCTGGCGGTCGAGGTGGCAGCAGCGTCCAACCCCGAAAACGTCAACACTACGGGAGAATCCGAGCCTGACGAACGGGTCTTAATGCGCGTTCTTGACGTGGCAGGTGTTTGCTAAAGGCACTCCACTCGCGCCTCGATTATTCTAATGTGTGGGGGTCGTCTTCTTTAGTTTACAGGCAGGTGTTTGCAGCTGCCAAAAAGATTACTTGTGTTTACGCATTTCAAGAAATTTGTAAAGTACGTGCTCGACAATCGGTTTCATTTTACGTTGCTGGAGAGTGAGAAAAAAAACATTCACAGTTTGCTGATTATATAGAATAATTCACTCCAGTGGGTGTCGAGGAGATTCAACGTCTTTAAGCCTATTATCAGACGCTAACGTAAAAAACATCAGATTTTTACAAGTATCGCTGGAAACATTTGCATTTCGTCACTGACCTCTTCAGAAGTGGCAGACTGCGGTGTTTTCTATACAAATGTACCACAAAAAACCAAGGGCGTGTTTTATTGCGTTCGCGACTTCCCTTTCGCTTGACACCCAGACGGCTGAGCATGAAACCAGTGCTGGTAATACTTGATCGTGAGGGCTGTGCACTTAGAATTAAAGCTAAATCGATATACAGAATTAAAGCTAAATCGATATACCTTTACAGTTACTTATAATTACTTAAAACGTTTACATACCGTTTATCTAGAATATCATATGAAATAGACTATACAGAACAAAGAAATCTGAGAGGAAAAATCTTTATCCGATTGCTGTCTCATTTCGTATCCTTATCAGTTAAGGAAAAGGTTGAGTCAAACGAAAATGAGGCTCAATCGTAGCGAGTCGTCAGACCCGTTCTATTATACCCTAACACATCAGCAGGTCGACGTACATCATGGGACATAAACACAGAAACAGTGTATGTGGTCTCAGAATTATCTTAAACACCTGAAGGAGGAGTTCAACATTTTTCGACAGGTGGTTATGACTTAACATTGACTTATGACTGAATAATCGACGAACACACATACGGAACTAAGGAGTGGAAGAGTGGAAAAAAAGTATAGAAATCATGTGAGTACACGGGAAGAACAGATAACAGACGACTTTATGGGCTATAGTATGACACTGCTCTCTGCAGGAGAATAGTAAAAGCTAGGCGTTCCAGTGAGATAACTCGAGTGTAAAACGTGTCTGCCACTACCCCTTACCATTATGACAGTTCTACAAAAGAACCAATTAATGAAGACGTTTAGAATTTCCTTTGGTCAAAGACTGATCTCGATTCTTTCGCAGTGCGCCAAGAAATTTGTGTGGTTCCTTGCTCGTAAGTATACACCTGCCTGAAGAATCACTGGATTTATCTGCCAATTTTTTAAGGTGAATATCCGATCAGGTAAATAATACGTTTACGAGTGGAGATGGCTCATAATTTTCCTTGAACATCCGAGCCCACACAGCTCATATCTACTTAGCAATTACCATAAATCTTTTAAAACCAGAAGAGTTCCCCCTACCACATACACAAACAGAACTATGGACTTATCTTCTGCACTGTGTGAAAGCCTCTCGAAAGATCTTTGACAGCAGCTCCTAATTCATTTAAACTTACTGAAGATAAATAAAACGTGGTTTACGATGCTTATTTCATGAATTTACTCACCTACATAATCATAAGGAGGCAGTCAGAGCAAATTAGCCTGTCAACAGATGCGACGCTCCATTATGATCCATTACATTTCGGTAAATAGTTCTTCCAGCACACATATCATCCATCATGGAGGCCTCTTGTCTGCACCGGAGCCTCCGCAGGGCAAAGGCGTCGGTCTCCAGTACCTCCAAACGGATGTGCTTTTTGACCAGCTACCCAGCCTCCTCCAGAAACAGCATTGAGCAGACGGAGATAAGTCGCTGTCGGATGACTCAAAGAAACGAGTCAATGTACGTGTCTCGGTGTCGCTAGAATAAGCTTCTTGTCTACCCACTGGAACCTCCACCGAGAAGGGTGTTTGCTGCATACTGATGAGCGTCTGCAAGAGCGAGTTATGTACGTTCCTATGAACCATCAAGCTTGAAATAAGATCAAACCAGTACTTGTGGAAGTTCGCGGCGGAGCCAGACAACACAGGACCTGGTGGCTTTGGACTTTGCGAACGAGACAATCCCAACTGTGCAGCTCAGACTGGGTCACTCGGGGTGGACAAAAACGAACCTGGTAAGTGACATGTTTTACTGGAATACCAGCGCAGACACTCCAGCTCTTATTAGACGAGTTTTGGCTAGAAAGTGAACCTCATAATCTAACCCGTCTAGGATGATTATTTACGGTCCTTCGGAACGACCAGTAATGTACACTAAATTTACATGGCGAGACGTTAACCTTGTCCCAGCACCACAGTAAACACAATAAAAATGTCAGAATAAGTTACCTGCGTGCAAGGCACACCTGGGAACTGTGGCTACCTCAGAGTTCTTAACAAAATGCAGCAAATGCATCATCGCTGAGGCTTCTTCCCCGGTTCTAGGCGCTTGCTACCCTCTCAATGCTTTTTGCAAAGTCCAAAGTAATGTATATACTACCTTAGAGATTCGTCTGCCTGAGAATATTATCGTCGTTCCTTTCCAGCTTGTGCAAAGGAACTCAATCTAGTCACTCGTCCAGCTCCTTACCTTGGCGAGTTCTGATTGATAACTTCCGTTCAACCGTTGAGGTCCCTGGTTGTTTACCTTCGGACCTGCTTACACCTATGCTACCCTCTGTTTATCCGCCCATGCACAGCGGCTCCTGTGCCTCCCGCACCCGCTAAACCCACAATGCATGTATCAATCATTTATTCATGTATTCCATCAGTGTCGCTTCGCCGCCGTGTGACCCGCATGCAAAATAAACCCACAACTTTATTTCGGCTGTCACATGACGGTGACAGGCGACAGGTGTCGTAAAGGGATCTATGAAGATTGGCAGAGCACCGGCATCGTCGACAGTTCTGCATCTTTGAATGGAAGACAAATCGTCCCAAAGGCGACTGGATTTAATTCGAAATCTTTCCACTGCGTTTCCATGATACACAATGGTTTCGAAATATTCAAACAGTGTCTTTATTCTGCCATGTATTCCGAAATGACATGAAAGATACATTAACAAATCTAACGTTAAACAATAATACATTTAAGGCTCCTGTTCGTGTTGAATCAACACGTTCGTGACTTCACGTGGCAACCCGGACAACCTCCTCAAACACCTCCACCCAGATCCAGGATAAACAGAGAACCGTTGCCGGCAGGAGGTTAAGGCAATGTCTCGCGGTACAGCTCTTGTTTAACGAGGGAAGGTAGCGGGAGACGTCTCTCGGGCAGGGGCTGGATGAAGGCAGATCACAGATCGGGGAGGATTTAAGTGGATGGGATGACTACCTAAGGGAAATCGTGGTGAAGTGGAAGCTGAAATCAGAGAATGATCGCGTGGGAAGCATGACTGCGTTAACAGAGGTAGTGAAGAGATGAGTCTGAGACCTGAGATGAGTGGGTGGAAAGTACGACTGGGCAAGAAAAGACAGTACTGAAGCCAAGGCAAAATACTGCATGTGAGTAAGTACAGTTAACCTTTCTGAAAGGGAAGTCCGAGGTAAAAATTATTACTTCTATTATCTTTATTATTATCACTATTATCAACATTATCATTTTTATCATTATAATCATTATCATCATTATCACATTTATCATTACTATCATTATCGTTAATATAAATATTATTGTTATTATTAGAAGTGCAAAACAAGTAGACAGACAGAAATGGAGGGAAGAAAGGAAATAAAAAGAAATACTTCACTTCTGGATCTCTTACTCCTGGCCTGACAACAGTTTGCACTCTACTTTTCCTTAAAACGACCTCAACTTCTCCTCCTTCCGTGTAAAAACAGCGACGTCACTTGGAACACGGACGCTTGGAATAGTCCCAGATCTTCGACAGTAGGACATGGTAGTTCCTCGACACGCTCCGGGCCCCTTATTCGAATCAGAGTGAGTCTGAACATCCGGGCAGCGTTGGGGTGAAGTATTGCTTCACCCTGACAAGAACTGTATGGGAATACCTTGTCAAAGGAGGGTGTTAAGTGAGATGCTTACTCTGGTATCTCTCTCTGTCAGATCATAGGGATGAAGATATCTGATCCTTTGGCCATAGGATCTTGACCAGACCAGCAGGATCTGAGCCGCCCATCGTGTGTTCCACCCTGTGTATCTATTGTTCTTCTCCTAAGAGCAAGGGAGGGGATACATTTTACGTATATGGCGAGATGAAACCGCCTTACCATACTGAGAAGGCACGGCCTCTACTTTCTCGCCTATAGATAATCCATCATAATCAAGAACTCGTTACAAAAGTCGTGTGTACAGAGCACTCGCCATACCTTCCAAATACTAAAAAGAATGGCCGAGTCGTGGGATTACAATCCCTACTCCGCGGCACCGTTGGGGTGGATATTGCATGGATGTGTGACGCATAATCAGAAAGGAAACGAAGCGCTTTAAAAGGAATCCGGCATGTTTACTACACTGGGGGGGTCGGAGCCCTTAAAATCCCGACGGTGTCTAGATTTGGAGGGATTAACGAAGCCAGTTGAGGGAGGGATTTACAGGTAAAGGGAAGAAGGAATGTTGGACAAATAAGGACAATGTAGGATTACTTTTAACAAAGGTAACATTGGTGTTGGAAAGAGCGATTTCATTTCTTTCGTAAATAACTTGTAAATCATAACACCTTCGATGTTAATTCCTAGATATTTAACTTATACAACAGATGTTAAAATGATGTTTAATCATGTCACGATCTCTTCTGCTACTTATCCATCGCTAATCACACACTCTTCATCACGAATCCCAGATCCTACGTTACTAATCACAAATAGCCAATCACGTACAACTACCAGGCCCTAATGGCTCACCGCTAATCACCAACGGCTAATCTTACACAACCAATCGTTCATTCTACACAAGTCATTACGGGCGATCCATCAAAGAAACCTCATCACCAATTCCGAATCATTATATGATCAAGGTCGGCTCAGAGGCAACAACACAGTGGTCTCCCCCCCACCATCCATCCTTCCATCCATCGCCATCAATTATGAATCAATCAGCCTGACAGTCACAACCCCGTGCGCGCCGCCCTGGCGTGTACCACTGTGCGACCAGGGAAGATAACGCTCCCTCAACCCCCTCCCACCCCCACCACCACCCCTCT
>JAUUDW010560643.1:0-12006 GCA_032361385.1 Panulirus guttatus | reverse complement strand
AACAAAAAAAAAAAAAAAAAAAAAAAAAAAAAAAAAAAAAAAAAAAAAATTGCACTCCTTCGTATAAAAGAGTCTATTATAAACCCTTTCCACTTACTATAATTCTTTAATATTACAACTACCTTCTTGTATGTTCTACCAAAATGCATAATAAAATACTGCACACTATTTTTAAGTCTAATAGGAAATATGACAGAAAAATGGAAAGAGGACTGTCAGTGCAAATAAACAAAGTTCTTTGAGAATGGCTCTTTGATCCACAGATCTAATACCAAGAAAACAGATGTACAGATATGAAATGAATCTTCAAAATGATGAGGGAAAGGGGAAATTAAGAGTTACATGTATTTTTTAAAGCAAGAGTTACAGAAAATGATTTCCAGCATTATATAAAGCCAATGATTACTTTTCAGCACATTAAAAGTTGCTGTTGCTGAAACATCTTTCTGATCTTCGGTGGTGTCTGAATCTATCATGTAACATTAAAATCTTAGTCTACATATATTACAGGGCTTCAATAAACATATCAAAAACATTCTTTAACCTTTTGTTGCATACTTTAATATCACACTGGTTCCCAAAGGTGTCAATAATCCAACAAAAAATTTAATCAGTTTGATATCTGATATAACTTTTACGTAGAGAGAGGCATGCAAGGACATGGGATAAGTGGAATTCTGTTGCCCTGGCCACCCCCTTGACAGGAGTTCCTGGAGGAAATGGATGTCAGTGATATTGAAAGATAGATACATATTACTTTTTCAATATAAAAAGGATATATGTCCTAAATCTGGTATCAAAATTCCTTAAAATACATAGGGAAAAGAGAAAAATTATGATTTACATAAAAAAAGGCAGAAAATACATGAAAAACTTTTCTAACACAAAATGTTCTTAAATTCGCTCAACTTACTTACTTCCTGCTCAAGGAGTCCCATCTATCATTATGAGGCTTCTTCAGCAGTCAAGCAGCTGACCATATCCACTGGTCAGGACCACATCATAAAGTGTTATGATGTGTGAGCATCTATGTGCAAAGAGTGCAGTGCAACTGAGCAGTAAGTGCTCAGTGTCTTTCACTCAACTAAGTCAATAAACAACTACATTCCAAATTTATTACAAAAGACAGTTTTAAATTCCAATATGTATTAAATAATATCAATGTGTGAAATCAGAAGGATCTTGGAAAAGTGAAAATTTCCTGGTGAAAAATAAATGTTGTGATTTTTATTTCTAAACTTATACTTTAGTGAAAATCATGATAATGACATCACACAATACAGCATTATGTATATTATTAATTCTTTACATCTGTATCCAATGAAAAATATGGCTAATTTCCTAAATCTATACATATCAAGCAAGTCTTTCAGATCAGTCAAATGCTGTTTAATCTAGTAGAATTTGGCCTTGGATATTCTCAGTCTTGGAACAGGTAAAGCTGAATTTGTTGACTGACGTATGTCAGGATTTTCAACCTCCTCATCATCCAACTGTACCACTGAAGCATAATAATCAGTATTGATTGGGTGTCCTCAAACTCACTCCTGCTCTCAGATGCTGCCAAAATGGCTTCAAATTTTGCATCAACTGCAGCCTTCTTCCTCTTGGTACTCAAGATTGCTATGGGGAAAACAAAACATTTTGGAAATCACTACCAAGAACATAAAAACACCATTTTGGAGCCTATTATACAATCTTTGGCTTATATCAGCATAAAAGGGAAAGTAAAGCATAGTAGTCACATAGTTAAGACATGGATGACCACTAAATCAATAATATAACGATCAAAACGAGTGTCTAATGACACTAGAGGTAAAGGGGTACTCACTCAATGCATAATCAGCCTGCAGATCAAATGCAAACACAACATGCTGTGCTGCTTACAGATGGAAACCTTCCAAAACTTCTGGGCTATATATGCCTATACGACAGTATAAAACATGACTGTTAATATCACAGACCAATATATATAACATTTGTAACCTGTTTACAAATAAAAATCCAAGTTCAAATATCATACATGTACATGGACACTGAACAAAGAAATGCAAGTGCAAAAAGTAAACAATTATATAATTTAGCAGGTTATTACAAAACCTTAGACATGAAGTAGTACATATCAGAGGATGGATACCTTAATAGTGAATGTATCCATATGATATGATACACAGTATAATATTACCTAATCAATAAAATAAACCTCATAACTCTGAGAGTTAGAGAGCAACTTACAAGGTCAGTCAGCTGGGCATCTGTACACAAATGCTCTGGCAGTGTTACTCATATATGACAGCATACATAGAGATGTGGCAATTTTTTCAAGGATGTAGGGGGTTCCTGATTGTTGTAGTAGAGAGAAATATTTTTCTGAAGCCATGGGGTAAATTTGATTGTCATCATCCATGGGAATAATTGGATACACCTGACTGATGCAGCAAAATGTTAAGAACATCACACTCCACTCACGTCTCCAATGTGTAGGCTTACTCTGACAATACCAAAGGTGAGTATAATCAACTAGTATGACAAATATCTTACATAACCACAAATGAGACTTTTAACAAAAACGGTTGTAACTAACTAGTCAATCAGTGATGCAAATGGCTGGACAGTTAGGGATGTTCCAAGAATGATAAGAAGGTCACATTTTGGGAAATCAGACTGCATCAGTTGAAAGAATCGTGGTGGAAGATTCTCCCGGAAAAAGACAATGTCTGGTTTTACAAGGCCACTGCATTCAAGACAAGTTGGGATGTTGTCCTTGAAGATTTCCTCTGTAAAACAAGAGCGGTAAAGGTTTCTTAAAATACTACAAGTTATAAAAGCAATTCAAGGCATTAAATATGCAAAGCTTTTTATTCAACTGAAGTAATGTATGTTACTACTTACAGTATTATAAAACTATGATGTGGTTAATGGGATTCTATATCTGTTACATATGTTTTAATGAAGTTCAGATGTAGTATGTCACCACATATTTTTGCCATCTTATTCATAAAGCTGATGTAGGAAGTGTTGGTAGTGATACATAAAAGAAGAGCTGGGGAGAGAGCGAAGTTCTAGACACTGAACTGAAGAGATGAGGGGGGAAGTGCAGTTCAAAACGCTGCTACAGACATATAAAAAAGACTAAAGTGATGTGAAAGAGAGTTGATGGTAGCAGTGAATGAATACGAAGGCAGAGAGAAACAGTATCATCATTATCATTATATAAACCCAGGCCCCCTTTCTCCAAAAGGAATCCAGCAGCTTCAAGGCTGTGCTACTTCCAATAGGGAAATGATGGACTTGTTTGGAGTGAGAAATTCCTGCATAAAACTGTACTCCCTTTTGTCAATAGATGATGATACAGCCTTGCTGAAGGTGATTTTTCACTCGCAGTGTAACCACAAGAAAGAGGAGTCCAGAAACACCAGGGAAACAGAAAAATTAAAAAAATAGGACAATTGGTGATCACTAAGCATTAGCCCTGTCATTCTAGCACAATTTCGTCTGAGGTAAATATGGAGGTACTCCTCCTTGCTCCCTCCAATTCTGACACTTTTTTGTCTTAGTAAGTCTCTCTTTGATCATCCTCTCCATATGTCCAAAACATTTCAGCACATCGTGGTCAGTTCTCTCAATTAAACTCTGCTTACTACCACATCTCTCTCTTATGGCCTTTCCTTATGTGACCATCCAGCCTCCCACAGCTTATTGTTCTCATGCATTTCATTTTCAACAATTCCATACTCTTTCCTTCTTTTTACATTGAGGACCCAGGATTCACATCCATACAACACCATAAGGACTTCTATATTTTTAAACATACCCATCTTTGCTTTAATACACAATGTCCTTTCCTTCCATATACTCCTTAATGCATCTAAGATCTTAGCCCCCTTACCCACCTTATGACTCACTTAAGCCTCCATGGTTCCATCCATAGCTACGTACCTTACCAGGTTTCTACAGCACTCTATTCCTCCAGGTCCCCTTCATTCTAACTCACACTCAACCCAACCTGTGTGATCTCACTTGGGTTTGGCACTAGGGCCATGTCATCTGCAAACAGCAACTGATTCATATCACAAGCTCCCATCCCAAGTATACTGTAGACATGCCCCTCAACCTGAAGCCCTTGTATTCACCATCCTGACTACACTGTCCAAAAAAATAATAAACAATCATGATGATATTACACACCTTTGATGCAGTCCCACCTTAACCAAGAACCAGTCACCCTTCTCCATTCCTGCTCACATATATCCCTCACGATCCTGATAAAAAGTCCTCTTTTCATTCAACAACTTTCCATTTACTTCAAATATTTGTAGCATCTTCCACAAAGTCTCCCTATCAACCCTGCCACATGTTTATTCCAGATCCATAAATGACACATAAAGTTCGATCTCCTTTTCCAAGTATTTCTAAAACAAAGTCTTCAAAGTAAACACCTGGTCCACATATACATCACTGCTCCTCCCCAATTAGAAGTTCTGTACATACCACCAGCCTCTCAATTACCACTGTCCTATGGACATAAAACTGTCCATGGCAAGTTGAAAAAAAAAAAAAACTATTTTCAATGCAAGGAAATCATAAAGTATCACTAAACATCAGCCACGACACAAATGTACTTCCAACTAACCTTTGATCCATTCCTGGCTGTACTCCTTCCGACATGAAATACAATGTGAAGTCCTAAATGTACCATGAGCCTCCACTATTTTGTCAGAGGGAATTCCTGCTACATGCTCTAAGGTGTCAACATTCTGAAAATACAAAGTTTAGGCATAATTATGCACAAAGTTTCCTTTGATCAATCCTTGTATGTCACCTCATTTTTTATTGACTGATTCTTATATTCTGTGATTCTAGGTGCTATGCATCTTTCTTCACTCTTTCAGTTTTGTTTTGTGAGTTAACAATTAATTCCTCATCAATGCCTATGACAGTCTACTCTGAGGTTGCTTGAAATACTGTGTATGTAACTGAGGCAATAAAAGAAAATACCTAAAATTGCCAGGGGATTTGCAACTCATATGAGTACTACCTTCTCTTCTTAATGCATGTCCTATATATCCCCTAGTAGCTGTCTCTCTCTTTCATAAAGACTACTAAAAAAGAAGCTAAGTGACTTAAGAATAATTTCAACAAAAGTTAAAGAAATTCTGAAGGGATCAAAGAAACCTGATTCAATAATAATATTGACTGGTGACTTTAATTTCCATTTTACTGGAAGGCAGGAAAGAGGATTAGAGTGTGGATGCATACACAATAACAAAGGAAATAATAATGGATCAACAGATGAAAGAAGACAGTTCCAAAGATTAATCACTTTATGTGATTCATTCAGCCTTCTGTATGTAAACCAAAGACTGACAAGAGGTTGCAATACCATGTATCTGATTTCTACAATTGACATGGCACTGTTTTCAGATACAGTAATACAAAATTTCAGTCTATCAAATCATAACATCATAAAATTCACTACAGGGTAAAAAATGAAAATCAGTGAAATTTAGCATGATATAGCTAAAGAGAGAACAACATTGGGCTAAATGATATACATTTTCATCACAGCAAATCAGACTGGAAAAAGATCACTGAGAGGATTATAAACAAATCTTCTGAGGCAATAACTTTTTGACAAACACAAAAAAAGAAAAAAGTACAAAGTGGAAAATACTTAGGGGTAGAACACTGTGGATGAATAAAAGGATGGCATTGAAAAAGAAGAAAAGGACAGCAACAAAAGAAGCAAGAATAAAATAATTAGCTGAGAAAATAAAGAATGCTGATGTAGAAATACTTTAATCCATCATAGAAAAGACCAAAATTGAATGAAGAAAAAGTTATAAAGAACATGGAAAGAAATCCAAAGTTACTATGACCCACACAGGCTGCTGGCATTCTGTACACAAACTTACAATCTCTCCTTGTCACACATAACACTTAACTCGAGCAGCTCATTCTTCGGAACTAGATTTTCTTGTAATGAGTGAGATGTGCTAGCCCTGGTTTTGGCAAAATATTAGGAGCAGTAGACAGAAGCAGTAGGTAGATGCATTAGGTAGAAACTTTGGGTAGAAGTAGTTGGTGGGAACATTGGGCAGAAGCGTTAAGTAGAAGTACGTAGTCAGTAGGAAAATTAAATAGTAGCCTCTGCAAACACTTTGCGAGAATTGCCTTCTACCAGTGGCTTGTTAAGGGTGATGCGCTAAAGGGTAAGAAGCGGCACTGGAGTTCATTAGTTGTAAAGATACTATTGATCTGGCCACCCCCTTGAGGGAGCTCCAGAAGGGAACAGGCATCAGAGATATAGATAGATAGATTACAAGGCAGGGCTAGTGAACCTATGATACACGTGCCTAAAGTGGCATGGATGACAATTTTTGTGGCATGTGGCACACACTGCTGTCCCATTTTTTTTTCCCATCCAATATGACTCACTGATTTTTTGTTACTCCCAAGTGAATTTGTTACTAAATCATAATCATACAAACTAGTGACAGTGTGAAGTATGAAAGGATCTTTCTTAGGGTCCCACAGTATTCAACTTCCTTGGCCCTTGCATGATTTTGAAGTCTAAAATCCCTACAGGCTCAAAAATATTATTTGGCAAAAATGATTATTATTCTGTTCGATGTGAGGGAACTTTCAATATTTTTGTTATATAAGGAACTTATTATAGCTCATCATAAGAATGAGAAAGTAATTGAGGAACCAATGTGAATATATGTAGCCAAATGTGCTGGGTATGATTGTATTTTTGTATTTATTGGAAGTGTGTTTTATCTGTTTTATATATGCTGATATTCCAAAACCGCAAATTCCCGAATTCCAAAATACATCTTGCCCCAAGGATTTAGGATGTTAGTTTCTGGATCTATCCTACATAAAGAAAAGATTCAGATTTGTGCAAAATGGCCTTGTCTGTTAACCCTTCAGTTACAGTTGTTTTAATCAGATGCTCATTCCATTTGGTAGGGACTGGTATTTCATATAAGTGGCCTAACTAATCCAGTCCTGTATAGTTACAGGGCCTAGTAACAGCTCTAAAGAATGATTGGCCTGAAGCGTCTCTGTCAGTGATATAGTTTATGAAAATTTATCTTGAATAAGAATAACAAAAATAGGACATTGTACTGTATATATGTTTTCCCTGCAGATTTCAGATCATTCCTGGACATAGGCCCCAGTGTTATGACCCACCTCTAGATCAAGGTAGTGAGGAACCACAGAGAATCATTTTGCTACTTAAGTGGCCAACCACTACATTTTACTAAAACCAAACTTTGACTTTGGAGAGGAGCTCAAATTATGTACAAATTTCACTGAGGTGTTTTATACCTCTACTACCAGCAGCCAGATAATACTTAGTTATAATTTGTATTGTAGTTCAGGCTCAAGTAAAAAGATGATGTATCATGTCACATATATTTACACAGAAAGATATTTGCATCAGGTATAACAAATGATATATAATACACAGAAGTATTCCCTAACACTCATCATCAAGTTTTGGATAATGAGGAATGCTGTTGTGTTATGTTGTCACCAGCAAAATGAACTTAGAATTATGAATTGGCAAGAATTATGAAACACTTTGCAAGCAAGATTCTGGGAATGGAATGTATTATTTACCATGAAAGGCTGAAAGAATTTGAACTGAACAGTTCTGTATTTTGCATAGAAAGAGAAAGTGTGTTGTGATATTCATGACAACAACCATGGAAGAGGAAGTCAGTTGTAGCTGTAGGGAGGGGATGAAGGTTTTTGGAGCACTGAAGAATGTGTAGAATGAGAGAACGTTATCTGGTAGGGCTTAAATTGGTATGTTTGAAGGAATGGTAACCCAAACAATATTATATGGATGCCAGGCATGGGCTATGGATAAGGCTGTGCTGAGGAGGGTGGATATATTGGAAATGAAATTTTTCAGGACAATATGTGGTGTGAGGTGGTTTGATCAAGTAAATATTGAAAGGATAAGAGAGATGTGTCGTAATAGAAATAGTGTGGCTGAGTGAGCAGAAGAGGGTATGCTGAAATGGTTTGGACATTCGGAAGAAATGAGTTAGGAAAGGCTGACAAAGAGGATATGTGTGTCAGAAGTGGAGGGAACAAGGAGAACGGGGAAACCAAATTGGAGATGGAAGAATGGAGTCAAATGTGCTGGGTCAAAGGCATACATGGGATAGAGTGAATTGGAACAATTTGGTATACTGGAGTTGACATGCTGTCACGGGACTGAAACAGGGGATGTGAAGCATTCACTAAGCCATGGAAAAGTCTGTGGGGCCTGGTTGTGGATACGGAGAAATGGTTTCGATGTGTTGCGCATGACAGCTTGTGAATGGATGTAAGCAGATGTGGCCTTTCTTTGTCTGTTCCTGGTGCTGTCTCACTGACATGGGAAACAGCAATCAAGTATGAAGAAAAATATGAAGAAAGTAAAAAGTTTACTAGGAGTAAAATCTTCACATGATTAAAGAAGGAGTGTGATTATATTTTCAAGATTCAGTCAAAAATTTCAGAAAGGCATAAAAGATATATCAGAGCCAAACAATAGAAATGTAGACAGTTTTTACCCTTTCATTGTAGCAGGGACTATCTTGCCTAAGGCAAAATATATAGCTAGTAATGACTATAATATTATCTCGTGTATTGCTACACTATGCTACAGACAAAAATTTTTTGTATACAGTGGTCATTTTAAATGGAGACTCTTTTGATGGGAGTTTCTGAAGGGAATGGGCATTAAAGATATAGATAGGTAGATTGATAGAAGTAGACAGTTGTTTAGTGCGCCAGCACTTCATTAGTTGTCAAGTTGCAATCCTCTGACCCAGGTAGCTGTCTTTTCTTTCTGCCTCCCTCACACGTGGATTACTGGCTTTTTGTTTACAAACAGACAATCTCACCTTGTTACACATAACTCTTGACAACACTTAACTCAAACAGCTCATTCTTCGTAACTCTAGATTTTCCTGTGTTGAGCACTATGCGCTAGCCTTGCCTTTTGGCAAAACGGTAGGAGGAGTAGATAACAGTAGTTGGTAGGAACATTTGGGCAGGAGCATTAGGTAGCAGTAGTAGGCAGGAGCATTAGGTAAATACGTTAGGTGTTAGTAGTCAGTAGGAATATTAGGGATAAGCCACAGCAAACACTGCGCTGGAGTTGCCCTCTGCCAGTGGCCTGTTAAGGGTGAGGCACTAAAGGCTAAGAAGTGGCACTGGAGTCCACTAGTTATGGAGACTCTATTGCCGTGGCCAACCCCTTGAGGGAGTTTCAGTTGGAACAGGCATCTGAGATATAGATAGATAGACAGGAAGTCAACAGACTTATACCTCTGTAATCTGAAAACTCACTTTTATCTCCGTGCCTTTATAAAATGGCATTATACACAGATTCCACCATTCCTCAAGCACCTTATCATGATCCATACATGCAATCAAATCCAAACTAACCAGTCAACAACACAGTCACCCCCTTTCTGAAGAAGTTCAATTGCAATACAATCCACTCCTGCTGCTTCGCCACATTTCATCTCATAAAAGGCTTTCACCAACTCTTCTCCTTTCAGAAAACCACTTGCCATGACTTTCTTCCCTCACATACCTCCCTGATCCAAACGCCATGTATCTGCCACCGTATCCTTAAACACAATCAACAGTCTTTCAAAGTACGCACTTCATCTCCTCTTCATCTCATCTCTGTCTGTCACCACTTCCCCATTTGCCCCCTTCACCAGCATTCCCATTCCTCATTTACCTCAATTAACCTCCTTTTAAAACGTATTCTTATTTTCCCTAAAGTCAGCTGGTTTTCACTCACCCCAAATCACATTTGCCCTCTGTTTTAGTTCCAACAACTCCATCTTGAACATCTCCCAAATGCTTGTACTCCTTCCCTTTAAGTACCATCCATACATATCCCCTTTTCCTTCCAATAACAACTTAACTCTGTCATCCTACCATTCACTACCCTTTCTCACTTACCAGTTCCACAATCTGCATACCACAAACTTGTCCCACACATGCCATCACTGCTTCCCTAAATAACCCCCATTCTTACCACACTCTCCTTGCTTCATTTACTCTCACCTTTGCATTTTTACACTTAATCTCTCAAGGTATCTCTTCACAAAAGCTTCTTTTCCAAGCTCATTTACTTTCACCATCCTCTTCTCATCCATACCACTTCTTTACAAAAAAAATTCTACAATTCTTAATCCACACCTGCAGCATGTAAGGATCAGGTATCCCACCAGCTACTCCTCTCAGCACATTCACATCTAAGAGCCTATCTTTTGCATACCCATCAGTTAGAATGTAATCCATATATGCCTACCTACCATCTTTCCAACTCCACGTATACTTCCACATGTCCCTCTGTTTAAACCAGGTAGTCCTAACCAAAAGTCCTTTTTCAGCAAACTACTCCAAAAGCTGTTCATTAATTCCATTCACATTACTGAATACTCAATGCCTCTTGTCATACCCCCCAACTACCACATTACCCACTTTTGCACTTAATGCCTCTTGTCATACCCCCCAACTACCACATTACCCACTTTTGCACTTAACTCCCCCATCACAAACATCCGATCTCTCGCCTCAAAACTACTGATAAAATCACTCAGCTACACCAAAAACATTAAGCTCTCTTTGTCATTCTTCCCATGGCCAAGTGTATAAGCACTAATAATCACCCACCTCACATAATACACTTTCATTTTTACCCATATCAGTCTGGGGTTTGCTTACTTACATTCTATCACATATTTCCAAAAATCCTTCATCATATAAGGAGTTAATACATAAATTAGCACTGGAAATCATTACCACAACTAAACACTGCAATATCTCTTGAATATACAGTCATAAAGCTCTTACTCTCATTTTGAAGACTGAGGATAAGGAGGAGAACTTGTTCATGAAAGACTGCTGGGGCTTGGGAGTTGCTATAAAATCTTCATGGTCTGCTGGCTCGGAAGAATGTGACTGACTGTCTGGGGCACACACAAGACAACGTTTGGAATCATGGTCAGCAAGGCTTTCATTTATATTATGAACTAGTAGATCATGGATGGCTGAAAAAGTAATGATGATAAAATCACACTGTGATGCATATTTACATAAAGTACAATGCAAATCATTTACACATGAAAATAAAGCCAACACAGAGTGACATTGATTAAGCAATACTTATCCAAATACTAATCTCTTTGCCACTCTGCAAATTCACTTGAGGACACACAAAAGCAAAAATAGTTTTGAAATGACAGCCACCTTTTAGAAAACTGACATGATGAAACAAGAAAACCAAAGTCTCACAAACTTGTTCAGATCACTGTCATGAAATCATAACTCATAATCTGAGCAGGAAAATAAAACGATGACACATGTAGTCTTAAAGACATAGTTTATGGTCTAAAAGTAAAGTTGAGGCCACTGGCTTGTAATTCATTGTTACCTGTTTGCAGTTACCTAATTATACTGTACTGGGATGGAGTTTTACACTCATGGAGCCCCATCTCTTGAACACTCTCTAATATCTTCTGTCAAAATTGTATATTCTCATATGCCAAGACACTAGATATGATACAGCCTACAGCTCAAATCCAATCCATAACAAGCTCTAACTGAATTATGAATAAAATAGTACATTAGTCCTGTTAAAAAAGGAGGACCTTTCAACTTGGGAATATGGGTAGTATAACTCTTAAGCAAATTACTAAGTCATGAAGTGATGCTTGGCATCAACATGGTCAAAGACTGCCTACAGCTGACAACTCATGATGTTATCAATTTATAAAACTGATGAAGAAAACATTTATAATCAACCCTTTGGCCATGACACTATTTTCTAGCAGCATGCACAAGGAGTGGCATTATTCAGTAAAATATGAAAATGGTAACTGGTCCTCTCTCTCTCGTGTGTGTGTGTGTGTTGTGTGTGTGTGTGTTGTGTGTGTGTGTGTGTGTGTGTGTGTGTGTGTGTGTGTGTGTGTG
>JAUUDW010560532.1:0-12008 GCA_032361385.1 Panulirus guttatus | reverse complement strand
CTATTGTTAGGACTACTGTTCCTTCAAACATAACAGTTTTTGCCCTCACAGCTCCCTATCCACAACCAGACCCCACAGACCTTTCCATGGTTTACCACAGATGCTTTACATATCCTTCATTCAGTCTACTGGCAGCACATCAGCCCCTGTTTATCACAACTATCCTGTTCATGCCTTTCAACCCTCTGGAATGTTCAGGACCCGATTACTCAATTTTTTTTCACTCCATCCTTCCATCTCCAATTTGGTCTCCCCATTCTCCTTGTTCCCTCCACATCTGATGTACATATCCTCTTTTTCAACCTTTCCTTATTCATTATCTCCATATGTCAAAACAGTTATAGTGCTACCTCTTCTGCTGCTTCAACCACACTCTTTTTATTGCCACACATCTCTCTTACTCTTTCATTTCTCACTTACTCGATCTAACCACCTCACACTACATATTCTCAAACATTTCATTATCAACACACCCACCCTCTTATGCACAACCTTATCTACAGCTCATGCTTTTCATCCATGTAATATTGTTTGGAGTGCTATACCTTCAAATATACCCTTTTTTTCTTTCCACACATTCTTCAGTGCTTCCAGAACCTATGCCTCCTCACCCACCCTATGACTCACTTCCATTTCCATGATTCCATTCGTTATCACATACACTCCCAGATATCTAAAACAGATATCTTCCAATTTTTCTCCATTCATACTCACACCCTAATTAACCTGTCCCTCAACCATGCTGAATCTAATAACCTTGCTTTTATTCATATATACTCTCAACTTCCTCCGTTCACAAACTTCCAAAGTCTATCACCAACTTTTGCAGTTTCTCTCACAAATCTGCTGTTCTATATCATCAGCAAACAACAACTGACTCACTCCTCAGAATACAGACTACAAACTCGCCATCTCTCTCTCCAGGACTTTGGCATTTACCTCCCTCACCATCCCATCCTTAATGAAATTAAACAACCAAGGTGACATTGCAAACCCCTGCCACAGACAAACCTTCACTTTGAACCATTTCTTTCTCCCTATTCATACACTTGCCTTACACCCTTGATAAAAACCTCATTGCTTCTAGCAGCTTTACTCCCACACCATATATTCTTAGAGACCTTTCACAAAGCATCTCCATCAACCTTATCAAATGCCTTCTCCAGACCCAAAAATGCCACATACAAATCCATCTGTATTTCTAAGTATTTCTCACATACATTCTTTAAAGCAAACATCTGATCCACACATCCTCTACCACTTCTAAAACCACACTGCTCCTCCCTAGTCTGATGCTCTGTACATGCCTTCACTCTCTCGATCAATATCTTCCCATACAATTTTGCAGGAATACTCAACAAACTTATACCTCTAAAGTTTAACACTGACCTTCATTCCCTCTGCATTTCTTCAACGGCACTATACATGCATTCTGCCAATCCTCAGGCACTTCACCATGATCCATACATACACTGAATATTCTTACTAGCCAATCAAAAACACAGTCACCCACTTTCTTAATAAATTCACCTCCAGTACCATCCAATCCTGCTGCCTTGCTGGATTTCATCTTTTGCAAGGCTTTCACCACCTCCTCTCTCTCCACCAAACCATTCTCCCTGACTCTCTCACTTTGCACACCACCTAGACCAATACACCCTACATCTGCCACCCTATCATCAAACACATTCAACAATCCTTCAAAATACTCACTCCATCTCCTCCTCATGCCATCACTACCTGTTATAACTTACCCCCTTGCCCCCTTCACCGATGTTCCTATTTGTTCTCTTGTCTTATGCACATTACTTACTTACCTCCTTCCAACTCTCATTTGCCCTCTTTTTCAATCTTTGCACCTTCCTCTTGACTTCCTGATGCTTTCTCTTGTACATCTCCTAGTCATTTGCACTTCTTCCTTGTAAGTATCATCCAAATGCCTCTCTTTTCTCTTATACTAACAGCTTTACTTCTTCAGCGCACCACTCACTACCCTTCCTAATCTGACCACATCCCACCTTTTTCATGCCACTTGCATTCTTTTATACATGTCATTGCTGCATGCCTAGATACCTCCCATTCCTCAGTCAGTTCCCTTTCTTCATTTACTTTCACCTATTGCAGTTCTTCACTCAATCTCTGCTGGTATTTCTTCATGCAAGTCCCCTTTCCATGCTCACTTACTCTCTACAATCTTTTTTCTCTGATATTTTTTCCTCTTTTTTTGAAGACTTCTACTAATCTTCACCCTCGCCTTCACAAGATAGTGATCAGATATCCAGTCATCAGCACTCTCAGCACATTTACATCCAAAAGCCTCTCTTTTACATGCTTATTGATCAGAACCATACACATTACACTTGTTAGTAAGACCTGTTTCTACTTCAACACTATGTTTCTGGTCTCCTTTCTCATATATAAGTCTGACATTTGACCTATTTCATTCACTTTGCACTTGACCTCTCTCCAGTGATGTCCTGAATAGTAAATGAGGTGGTTTATCTAATGTATATGCACACCTCTTTAGCCCTTTTGATCAAATATTCATTAGGACCATGAGCCTTGTATGGTTCAGATCCTTTTGATATTCTGTTACTGTCTTTTGTAGATATCTCAGTGATTTCCAAAACTTTTTTCACCATTCCATCCTACTGGTTTTGGAGATTTATTTGCAGTCAGTGGATGTACAGAGGAAAGAATTTTGGATATGAATGTGCTGAGAGGGGCGATTGATGAGATATCTGATCTTTTCTTGGTGGAGGCAAATGTGATGATTTGTAGTGGCTCAAGGAAAAGGAAATGACATGGGTGGAAAGAAGGTAGTGAAAGTAAATTGTCTTGGAAAAAAGGCTTGTGTACAGGGGTACCAAGAGAGACTGGGTGAAGAGTAGTGTAAAGTGAGAGTAAGTGAAACTAGGGGAGTGTTAGTAATGTTTTTCATGTTTATTACATTCTGAACTATTGAAGATAATATTTACTTGAGTTATTTTTACACATACATATTCATTACTTATGCATGAAAAAGAAAATTGTATGTTTTCGTATTTTGACAACAGGAGGATGGTAAACCACGTGCGAAAAGGAAGCGTGATGATTCAGAGTCCAACAATGATGACTCTGATGATGGAAGGCCCAAGAAACGCGGTCGGCCAAGGATGCACCACAAGGAGACTGTTAAAGGCTTTTCTGATGTGGAGGTATGAATTTTTTTGATAATTAGATTTTGCAAATTTGATATGATTTACATCTTTTATACTATTACGTGGTGGAGAATTTTACCGTTGACTCAGGTTTTTGCTTTGGTTTTTATCCATCCTATACCTTCTCATCAACATTCATATAAGCATGTGTTTCAAGTGCCCATATGCAGCCTTGTAATATATATCAATAAACCATTATGTCTGTATGACTGTCATTTTGGGAAGTAGTGCTGGCATATGCAAGAGAAGTGTGTAGCATGCATACGGTGGGAAATGGGCAAGTTAGAAAGGAGAGAGAAAAGAGAAGTTTAATGATGGTACTTACAGGGGAAAGAATGCAGATGATTGATTGGTAGATGTATAAGAGAAAGTGGAAGGAGGCCAAGAGAAAGGAGCAAAGGTTGAAAAAGAGGACAAGTGAGAGTTGGGATGAGTGATTATCAGTAAACGTCAGGGAGAGTAAGGTGTTATGGAAGGAGGTTAATAGCATGTGAAAAACAAGAGAACAAATGGTAAGATCAGTGAAAGGGTCAGATGGGGAAGAGGTAACAGATAATGATGATATGCTGTAGGTAAAAGGAATTGCTGCAGTAGAATGGCTTGCAGAATGTCAGAATACCCATAGTTTTTAAGTTATGGATGATGAAGCTGGAGGAAGATAAACTTTTGTGAAGGTAGAGATTGATAATGTAAAGATTGCTGGAATAGCTTGGGGATGAGTTAATGACTTGAGTATTTATACGAGGAAAGGAAATATTTATAGCTCAGGGCTGATGGTAATGTGGAAGAACAGATTAAGGGGATACACATAAGAAATTGGTGTTATTTGAAGGGTATGGGTAAAAAGTCAAATTGATGATATAATAGGTACCCTACTTTACACCAGTACACCAGGAAAGGGCTTAGTAGATGCATGATTCTTACTTATATTGTCATTTGTCTCAGGTGACCAGCAAAGACAGATGGGTCAGACACCACCATTTAGATTGCATAGTGAAAGCACGGGTGCAGATGGTTGGGGTCCTGGTGGGGAAAGTCGTGGTCCAGGCAGCCTAAGATCCAGTGCCCAGTCCTCTCCAAGCAGACAACTTCCCCAGCGCCAACAGAAGTCCCCCAGTCCCACTCGACAAGCATCTGTTTCCCATGCGCCTGTGGCTGCTCCACCACCTGATGATATGGAACCACAAAATGTATCATTTATTAATTCTACAGATCAACAGCACAGTGAAAATCAGAAAGATAATATCAGTGATAACTTTAAGAGGTTATCTATTACTTCAGGGAGTAAAACTTATCGAATATCTCACGAACCAGGCTCACCAACTAGACCTAGTTTAGGGGTCAAAACATTTAGAGTTCCAACAAAGAAGGGCACTCCAGTGTATGATGATGTAGACTTACCCCAACCAGCTCCACCACAGCGGTCTCGGACTCCACCTTATCATCAGGATTCTGGTGGGCTTGATGATGATGATGATGAATTAGTTATTAAGGCAGAGCCTCTACAAGAGGGTCCTAAAGGTGATAAAGGGTTTTACATATCTTTTGATAGTGATAGTGGCCCAAGAAAACCAAAACCTCAGTTACGGAACAAGAAAATGTATCGTAAAAATTCCAGTCCATCAACTCCAGCAACAACGCCCAGCAGAGAAGAGCTTCCAGTTGTACCTGTAAGTACTGAACATTTAATATTCTGTGAATTATATATGTATTTTGTTGAGCCTAGCAACAAATGTCCAAGACCCCTCTAACCCTTAAAAGACCAAGCCCTGAAAATTTAGGGGGATCCTCAAGAGCTGAGCTTTATAAAAAAAAAAGAATATTAGTCATATGAATTGATAGGAAAAGATAAAGTCTTTACCGATACTTACGTCTGATACGCACATCAAGGTTATACCTTCCCCTAGTGTGGATATTGGAAACAAGCATTCCAGAATTCCTTCCCAGTGCTAATTGTAATTGCTTGTGACAAAGCATCTCAACATAAAGCATGCCTCCCAATGTAAATGACCTCAGGAAAAGTCATCCTGTATAAGTACATATGTGTTGGTTCCTTATAGGGTCAGACATTTTGTCCCATTGTGTTTTATGGGTAACTGACACTCTAGGATTTTTTTTTCTCTGCTAATTATAGTTGCATACTGATATTGCACACCTATCAGCTTGAATGAGTGCAGGAAGAGGCAGTCCATAAAAGTAGGGATAGGGTCCCCATGGATAGAATCATGCAAGTATAGGCATGGTCTTTTAATGGTTAAGTCTGCTTCATTGTCCATCACCACTTAATATAGATAGATATTTATTAAATTGAATATAATTGGTATTTATTTTATTCAGTTACTGCTGTGTGTTTTGTGGCATATTCTAAAAAGAAGCTCCTAAGGTTTTGTTTCATAGATGTGTCACCCTAACTTCATTTTTGTTTGCATTAATGCATGTGTGTGTGCCCATTCAGGACCGACCCAGTCGGACCTCCAATGGTTCGTTTGATCCTCAGCGTGGCAGCATGACACAAACCCATAGCCCCAGCATGGCCCAATCACCTTTTACCCTCAGTAGTCACCGATCAAACTTGAAGGGTGGCTATCCCTCACCCCAAACCAATGGGCTTTCCCATAACTCTCCCTTGGAGACTGAACGGGAAGAGGAGCATGAACCTCATCCTGAGGTGCCTCTGGAGGAAATGACTCCATATTCCAGTAAGAGCCAACTAACAGAACCCACTGCTGGCATGGCCTTAGTCATTGGGGAGGACTTAGTCAACAGTGAGCGTGTGAGTATTACAGTCTAACACTAGTAGCATAGAGGAGCCCAGCTTATAATTAAAGCAATGTTTCTTATCTTACTCCTGTTATTCATTGTTGTATTGCCATATTCAGAATACTTTTGAAATGGATAAACAGTCTCAGAATTAAACTGCTTGCTTTTGTCAGTCTACTGAAATGTTATGATATGAATGATACCTTTTTTAAGGCCATAATTGGACTAATTGGACCCTCTAATGAATAAGAAGCTGTTAGAGATTAAAAGAAATATGAGTGATAGCTCTCATCCATCAGTTAGACCAACAATAGGAGGTCCATTATTAGATGGCTTCAAGGCTTTATTGCCAGCTGATCAAGTTTTTGTACTGTACCAAAGAAAACGTTATAAACATTCAAAAGTTCTCAATATTTGAATTGTTTGTGTTTGTTGGGCTGTTTTAATAATGGTAGAATATGTGTATGTATAAAGTTTATACAAAATTTGCGTAGTGTGAAATAATATTGGCCAAAATTCTCAAGGATATACAACAGAAAATTGAAATGGATGACTCCCTAGCCCAGAGTGGTCCAATTATGGGCCCGCAGGCCGCAAGTGGCCCGCGGCTTGATTTTTTGTGGCCCGCAGGCTCTCATATTGATATATGGATTTGTTGAATTTTAGTGTCGAAGAAGTTGGACCACCCTATGCTAGGCCTCGAGTCATAAAAATGAGGATATATATACAATTATACATAATTCAAATTTAATTTGTGGCCCATAGTGCCGAAGAAGTTGGACCACCCTGCCCTAGGTGAAGCAGCCTATAAGCAGTTTACTCATGGGTGACTAGACTAATGAAGAAAAATCTGCTGTTTTTTTTACTAGACTTGTGTTTTGTATATACATATGTATCTGAATTTGAAATGTATTGATATGCAGTGTATTTTGCATTTTTATATTGTTGATTGGAATGACAGAAATCAGTTGTGAATATAGTTTAGGCTTATGGAAGCTCTCAATTTTCTATGATTGATTATTTAGGTGGTATTCAGTACAAAGCTGATGGGTAATGAAACATTTTATGTTATTCAGAATATGTAGTGATAATGCAATAGGGGCATGGGAAATATAGCTGAAGATGAATGATTTAGAAGGATTTTTTTTACTGCAGACAATGAGGCATAAATTATTGGGTGAAATGTTAAGGAGTAATATTTGAAGGGTGTGTAGTAATAATTGTGAATGTATACTGCAGTGATAAAGGAAAGAATATTAACCCTTTTTGGACTTAAATTTCAGGCTGGTTCCCAAAGTTTCAATTATCCACCAAAATATTAAATTATTAATTTTAATGTTTCTATTACTGTTTCAGTATAATGAGATATATTTTCTAGATCTGGGACAAAGATTCTTTGAAGTCCATACTGGATTGAAAAAAGTGACTTACGTCAAAAAATGCAAAAAAATATATGAAAAATTGCTGCAAAAAAATAAGATATACCTCCAAAGAACATATACATATATATATATCTATTTATTTAAAGGCCTACTTGTTTTTTCAGCTATGAGTTATGCCTCAGTTATATCATATTTTGATATTAGTTGCATTCAGAATATCAAAAAGACGAAAAACCAAATATAGCATGAAGTTTGTTCAGTAGATAAAATGGGACTAAACTATATAAATTTGTGCCCAAGAATAATTTTTTGCTTTTAAACACCTTCAACAACTTTTTTTCTTTTTTTTTTTTTACCAATACATCACCAACGGAAAGAATCATCTTTTCCACAAATGGGGATTTTTCTTCTTACTTGTTTTTTTTTTTTTTACATAAAGTCAGTGTAACATCTGAGGTTAACATGAGCCTCTAAACATTGTCATTAAATATGTACAAAAACACATTGAAACCTAGGGAAGAAAAAGAACCGTACTTTAACTTGTTATATACATATATAAGAACTCCTAGTGTACTGGCGCAATTATGGGGTGAGGGGTTTTCATCAAGTGTCTTAGTTAGTACGCCACTGTACTAGCAGGAGAGTGTACAGTACACTGAAGTGTGTAATTCATAAATAAAATACCAAATGCTAGGTTCAAAGAGGGACTAACAATTTTCTTTTGATTTAGAACCATTTACATGGCTGACTTTGGAACCAAGTCGACCTCCCTTTCTTCTTCTATACGTTTAGATACCTTCTGGTCTCCCTGTAGTGGTGATCTACCTCTCTCTCTCTCTCTCAAGAGGCCCTATCAGAACTGGGGGGGAATTTCACAAAGTCTGGCCAAATAAGAATCTAAACCAAAAACCCTTCCGGGGGAAACCACTCTTTACATTTTCTTTGACAAAGGTCTGTGACACTCGTGGGGGGACAGGAACAAACAGACATCAGTGACATAAGAATCTCACTTTTCAAAAAAGACAGAAACATCTCCTTTTTTTTTTTGCCTTCTCTCGTCTATATATATATGTATATATGGGAGACTTGCCAAGAAAGTTTGCGCATCACAAAACAACTGCTTATCTTATTCGTCCGATACTTTGAAGGCCGTATGTATAGCTCAGAAAAACTTCAAGAAATACCAAAAAAAGTGTCATCATCTACAGATAAACTACCTATATCCTCTAAACTCCTAAACTGGAAATATACGATATGTTTCATTCAACTCTATATATTAAAAACCTCTCTAGTCAAAGCTCTCAAAAGAAAAAAAAATGCATGAATCTCGCCCTCAAATCACATACAAAGTGTGAACGGTGTTAACTCGTAAAAGAAAAATGACAAAAAAAAAGATCATTTCTTTACAGTATCAATAAATCTCTGAAAATTTATTCTGTGTGTAACTTTTTACATAACAAAACTCACATACACACACACACACACATACATACACACACACACACACACACACACACACACTTTTGAATTTTAACAACAACAGAGATAAAGTAATTTGTCAAGAAGAATGACAACATTGAATGAACACTTTTGTCATTCGTAAGTAAATCTAATTTAGAGTGACAGTTTATACTCTAATATATATATATATATATATGTATCTCTCTCAAAGAGTTACGTTTCGTATTTTGTTTTTCCTACTTTACTACTTCAACTGTGAAAGATATAGGCGAGTCCTCCCTATCTTTTTATTAATTGGGACTGTATTTACACACTAGATGAAAAAAAATTATTACATGATTTTAATCGAGTGTTCGTAGAAGTCAATATTATCTACAAAATAACGGGTATTCTATTATTTTGGTGTATTTTTTCACAGCGGTTAACAAAAATCAAGTCACAGAATTTAATAATAAAACAGCTTGTTAGCATTTTTTGCTTATTCTTATTTTTTTAAATCTTTCTGTGCCTTCTAGGTGTAAAGGGACTCCTAAGGCCGCAATATATAGAGAGAGGCGGTAGGCAGATGAATACTGAATCTCAAAAATTTTCATTGCCGAAGAACAAAGTGCATTTTTAAAAAATGCCAGTGAAAAATTTTCGAAAAAAAAATGTCAATTTCTTTTTAATACATATATATATTTCTTACTTTGCTGAAAGACTATATATACTTTTTTCTTGCTACTGCCAAAGAGATTAGGGACAAACGAGGGAAATATTAGGTAGGGCTGTCAAGGTCGAATTAAGTACCGAGACAATACTGGCAAATGTTACATCATTATCCTTAACTGCTTTGAATCGCAATTTCCGGGGCAAAGTTTGAGCTTTGGGTTTTTGTGTGTCATGAAGCTCAGTAAAAAAAAGGAAAGACAGAACCCTCCATAACTTCATATGTTTTTTGTACAGGCAAACCTGATGGAGGGAGAGGGGGTAAGGGGAGGAGGTGGAGGAGGAGGAGGAGGAAGATGATGCGATTGATAGAAATTCGTCCATGATTCTCTACCATGCACAAAAGGCTGAGACTACATCCATCTCTCTCTCTCTTTAGGCCTCAAGCCCGACCCTGTAATGTCCCCCAGAGCACTCTGCTGTGAAGAACCCCCACAAATACATTTTTGCTCCTAACCACAGATACACGTCTGTATAATATATATATATATATAGCTATTACATTTTTCCCCCAAAAAACGTTTCCGTCATCAAACAGTAAATCTGGAGTTATATATTCAAGGCAGCGAAGAACTTTCTAAACAAGAAAGAAAGAAGTGAAAAAACCTGGTATTCCTCCATGAAGATTTTTCCAGCTCGGAAAATCTCTCATGAAAACATCAAGTTCGTCTTGCTCACGATTCGCCAAAGTACACTGCTTAGTACCGACCATCTCAAGACAATAACATTCATGTATATTATAGCAGTTTTGTCTCTCCAGTTGTAACCATGTAAGAACACGTAATAATAATAATATATAAATTTATATTTATATAACTATCTCTATCTTACAATTAGCAACTCCAGGTCTGCAGTGCGGTAATACTTACATATAAACTCTTTTTGAACTTGTAAAACTGCTTTTTATTCTCTCTTTCATGATACGTCTTTTATTTCATAATTCTTAGAATAATTTATAATTAACTATATATTTCTCTTCACTTAACGACTAAAGGAAATATTATTCCACCATTACTTTCTTGTCTTATTTAAAACCTTTATCTTAACCTAACACAGACACTATCTCTCTCTCTCTCTCTCACACTCTTTATCCTTTTTTTTTTTGTTTAAATATCCCTTTTGTCTTCTTCTTTTCCTGTAGCAAGAAGCACATAAGAGCACAAGGCGGAGGAGTACCAAAAGGTCGCGTCTCGGGGTCTCCTTATGAGGGAACGTTGACGGCCAGGCGCCGGTAGGGCTCGTGGCGGAAACGCCCGCGGGCCATCTGCGCTCCGGTCTTCAGCCCTCCGTCCTTCTTGTCGGAATCTGCGGAGACACCAGAAAGGAAAAGGGGGATTGTTTTCTCTCTTTTTAATAAATATATCCGTGGAAGGCCTGGCGATGATGGGACAGCTGTATATATAGAGTAAAGTGGGTTGGGGATCCCTCTGTTTGGTAGGGAAGGAAGGTCCTCGACGAAGCTGTACTCCTTCCAGTCAACTGGCGATAGATGATACAGCCTCGTCGAAGGCACTACCTTAAGGAGTCAGGAAACTCTCTCTCTCTCTCTCTCATTCACTCGAAAGCAAAACGTCTCAAATCCAGCATTCCAGAGATCGACCACTTACCCTCCCCCCAAAAATATCCGGCGATTGAGTCGATTAATTCCTCAGGTTCTTGCGACAGAGGAATTTCCATCACCCGACAAGATACAACGAGTGTGTGTGTGTGTACAGGATTCAGGAAGAGCTAATCAGAAAGGAAAATAAAATCCTAACTGCCTGGAGTTAAGCGGAACTGGAAGGACTGCGTTAAGAAGTAATTAAAAGCCTTTTGCACCACACGACCGAGAGCGGAACAAATCCATTTCTCCTTGACGCAAATAAGGAGGTTCACAGTTTGATGTTCCTGAGCCTGGGTGGAGTCAAAGTTTTCCTGCAAGGCATCGACACCACCCAGCTCCTGTGCTGGGTGGAATGCAAGACCTGTCTGTCGCCCTTCGAGATATCCATCATTCCCACTGAAGCAAGATGTTACCCATGTTTTCTCTCGCCTTCAGCTTTCAAACTGGGCTCAGAGATGTCGCCTTCGTCGTCTCATCTATGTAATCATCTACTGCTGCCTTAGTCTGCATGTAATATTTTGCGACAGGAAGCAATAAAATTTATTTTTTCATCGGTTACTGAGGCTGTTATTATATGCTGGAGACAGGAAACTCAACGAGTTAAAAATACGGCAGCCGCTCGGCGTCCTGTGGTTGCTGAATTCGAGACATTCTACTCCCTCTCTCTCTCTCACACACACACACACACACACACACACTATCGCTCTCCCTTTCTCTCTACCTATCCAAAAAGTCAGTGACTGTAAAATACTGCAGAGAGGAGGAAGGGGGAAGGTGTCCAGAATGGAGACGTGAAAGCATAACCTGAACAATCCTGGGGAATATAGTTTCAGACGGATGTTCACTGTGTCTGACGGAGTGGAGTTTTAAGACTGTGTTGTGGGGGGGGGTTGT
>JAUUDW010560421.1:0-12008 GCA_032361385.1 Panulirus guttatus | reverse complement strand
ATTATGGTCAGACTCTGTAAGCCTAAGAGAGGCACATATAAATATTTGCATGGTATAAAGCCACATACTATTCTACACATCAACTGCAGACCAAGAGGGTTTGGGGGGTAGGGGGTCTTTAGCCACTATGTATTCAAATCTTAAATTTGATGCCTAGACCCCCACCTCCAAAAGCTATCCTTCTGGACCAAGGTAAGTAATTACTATCAAAAAGCCCTGAAATTCTATCATAGTCACAAAATCCTAATACTGTAGCTGCTAGAGGGTCACCATCCTTGAAATTTGAAATTAGGTTGGAACATCACGGTAATGCAAGGTTCTGTGAGGTGTTGATTGGCAAGCAACGCTTAACATTTAGACATGAATTTCAGCAGAGTTATGTCCAGCATGAATATTTAGTTCCAAGCACTGTTATAAGGCACATACTGTTTTTTTATGGTCATGAAACTTTGACTGTGGAAGCAGTTTCAAAACTCCATTATGAACTCTGACATATGTAGCACCTGTACACCTTTATCCTCCTGAAATTCCAAAAGGTCCATTTTCAACTCGAGTGAATCTACTGTTACAGGACAGCCGTTACTGATGAAATCACCCTTGAAAATATTAAACAGGAAGGCAACAAAACATTTAAGGTCAAGCAAATATCCAAACTTATCGTCATCTAATACTCCTTGCAGTTTGTTCTTTTATTAATCAGTTTTTTAGTGCTATACTACATTCTACAAAAATGCTCTTGCTGCTTCTTTGAAGACTGATATGTTGTTGAACTCTCCTGGCATTAATTTTTCAAAAGAACCTCAAGTTGTCCTGAAAACCACATACTAACAAAAACCGGAATCAAGCTTAGCTCACTCCTTGCACGCCATAATGGAATCAAGCTTAGCTCACTCCTTGTGTGCAATAATAGAATCAAGCTTAGCTTACTCCTTAAGTGCCATAATGGAATCAAACTTAGCTCACTCATGTGCCATAATCAACGACTACAAATGTTGCTTAACATCAGAAAGGAAATCAAAAAGTCTGCTAACCACTGGGTTTCTTCAGTTATTCATAATATTTTTCTTTTCTTCCTGAGCCTTTTAAGTGATTAGCATCAATTAATAACCCAGATCAACAATGTTGCTTCATAACCATTAAACCATACAAACATGAAATGTCAGCTCACTTTTCAATACCAATCTTCTGGAAGATATTTTTGAAATAAAGATGAACTTTTCTAACCAAGTCAATGAAAACAACAATTTTTAATGATAACTTCATCACATTTTCATAACTGAAAAGTTTAACTGAAAAATGTACACAATAAGTGGCATTACGAATGGGAAGTTTGGACCACTTCTCAAAGGTCTAAAGAGCCCTAAAATTTTCCTCTAGCAATACTGACTGCTTTGTCCAAGGTTCTCTTCAGTGTATGTTTTAAGCAAATACTGAATGTGTCTTTTCATGCTACTAGAACTAGAACCCCCCCCTTCCACACACACACACACACACACATAGATACATCAAAACACTTATAGCTGTGATTACCCTATATATCTATGGCTTCCTCCTGTTCTAAACTTAAAGCCAAGGTATTCTTCATAACTATAAAGTTCAACTGAAAAGTTTTTACAATAAGAGACACTATGACTTGGACTTTTAGACTACTTCTCAAAAGTCCAAAGAGCTCTACAGTTTCTTAGAGCAATGCTGACCGGTTTGTTCAAGTGTATGTTTTAAACCAATACTTAAAGAGTCTTTTATCTAAGTTACCAACAACTGAGATACATCAAAACACTTATATCTGTGACTGATCCTACATACCTTTAAATTCCTCCAGTGCTGACCTTAAAGCCAAGGCTTTCTTAATCTTCTTGAAAATCTTAGTTGCCACACCAGCATATATCTAAAAGACATCTCTACTGTGTCTTCACATGATGGCATTTAATCTAGTTGCTGATGGCATTTCCAATTTTATTCTATATTTCTTTTTTCAATTACTGTAGCTGAACTCAGAATTGTCACCATTTTCACACTATTCTTCTCTGTAAATTTTGCATGAGTCTGGCCTTTTGGCACAAGCAATATTCTGCATCATAATCCATCACAGCATTAGTCATCAAATAAGCTTCCTTTGTTGGTGCCTAAAGCATAATCTTATGACTAACAAAGCATGATCTCACTAATAGAGTGATATGCCTACAGATATTTTTGTGATTATATTCATAGTGGTATTTAAGGTTACTCATCTTGAGGTGGCTGAATAAGGAACTGCAGATAAAACACATCAGTCTAAAAACCTTAATACGGCAAATTCTTCTTCCTATTCAGGTTTAAACCTTTTCTCCTCATAAAATACTTCAGTTTCTTTAATCAAGTTTGTTTTAATAATTCCAAAGGAGTGAAGGGTTTTGTTTTTATACCAACTCTAGGATTTCACAACAACTACATTCCAAGCTACTTTCTCTTGTTCACTCAACCTACATTGTTTTCAAAATACGATGAGTTCTTTATAATGTATTAACTTTTGCTTAAATAACAAGCAAGAAATGCTGAACAAAACTAAATATGTATCAACTGCAGCTTTCTCAATACTTCTCTCAAAATATGGACAACAAAATAACAAAGGCAACTTGTGTTCAATAAGTTCAGTCCTGGTTGACTCAACATTTCCCTTCCTAAGTGTCCCAGCTTGAACCCATGAAACACTACAAGTTAGCATGTGTAACTCACAATCTGCTGTCTGGTTATCAGCAATTTACCATCTTTAGTTCTAGTGCCATTCCTCTCAGATTATTCAAAATCATCCTTAATATGTCCACTAAGTACAATGATGAATGTCTCCCAGACTTCCACAGAACTTTTTAATCCTATATTTCACAATTAAACTCAATCATCAAGCAACACTAGCTTCAGTTAAACATCTAACCTAAGAAATAAAATGCCTTGCCTCCACTGATTATGATCAACAACCATATCCCTAGCAACCTCACCAGAAATAGATCTAACCTTTAAAAAGTCACTCACTGCAGGCTAATATCTCTTCTGTGGTGTAACTTTTCTCCTTATATGTTCATAAACTATCATACTTCATCTGGACCAATGTATCATCTGCTATACCTCTTACAAAACCATTGCATTCATGCATTCATTTGTCCTACTCTTGTAATCCCAACTATACTTTACTAGTTATCCACCTCAAATGAATTTTTCTACTAACATTCAGTTCTAGAGCCAAGCCCCAATGACATGTCATTGGTTTACCCTACCCACTTCAAATGCTCTGGTTCAGCCCACTATCTCACAGTCATTCCTTACACAATCAACCTCACTCGTGCCACATATTGTCCTCGCACTTCATTTCCAATACATCCACCTCCTAGCTTTCACTCATATCTATGGCCCAAGACTTTCATAAATTCAACGTTCTTAGGACTACTATGAATTCAAACATAGCTATCTTTGCGTTAAGAGAAAATAACCTCTCCTTCCACAAACTATCTAATAGACCGAGGGCCATAAGCCCCCTCTCCCATCCAGTGACTGACTTCAGTCCCCATGGTTCTTTTTGCTGCCATGTCCACTCCCAAGCACCTAAAGTAATGAATTTCCTCTAAGCATTCCCCAATCAAGCTTACACTAGCACTATTCTTTCTTAACCCATGCTGTACTCATTACTTTACCTTTATTCCCTATTCTGTCTAAGTCCCTTACCTTTATTCCCTATTCTGTCTAAGTCCATGATGCACTCATTACCTTACCTTTCTTCCCATTTACTCTCAACCTTCTCCTATGCACAACCCCCTAAACTGTCACCAGCTTCTGGAATTTCTCTGTGGAGTCTGGCACCAGGACCATGATCCACCTCCCATGTACTCACAGTTCTCGGCAAACCACAGTCCTGCCCTTCACCTAAAGATTCCTACATTCTCCTCCCTCAATATCACATCCACAAACAAATGTAGTGCTATTACACATCTTTAATGCAGACACAACTTCAACAGGAACTGTTAATTCAAATGCCTTACTCTCCTCATAAAAAACTCCTCACTGCATTTAGTAACTTTCCAGTACATCATATATTTGCAGTAAATTCCACAAGACCAAATGTAATTCACATTGTTTCTCCAAATATTCCTCTCACAAATCCATCAAAGCAAACACCTGGTCCACACAGCTTTTACCTTTCCAAAAGCTCCTCCCCATACACCACCCTCTTAATCATCACTCTCCCATACATCTTATCAAGTATATCAAATCTTATACCTCCTCAATTTGACCATTCACTTTTGCCCTACCTATCTTTATATCAGGGCACTACAGATGCATTCTGCCAGTCCTCAGGCTCCTCACCTTTTGCCAGACTAATGCTGAATAGCCTGAATAACCAATCAATAGCATTATTACTTCCTTCCTTCAGAAACATAATGGCAATCCATTCACTCGTGGCACTTTGTGACACTTCATGTTTCACTATCTCTTCTTTATACATTATGCCACCAGCTCCCAAGACTCTTCATCTTCATGCCACCTCATCCCAAACACAAAAGAAAGACCTCTTTTAAAAGAGCCTCATATAACAGTTTCACTTGAGGGGCAAGACAACATATTCATTCAATAAATACAACATATATAACGGTTATTAAAACATATTCATCATACACAGGAAAAACAAAACAAATATATCCACTGCCACTTTTGTTTACATGCTTTTAACCAGCCATGTACAATTTACCATAATTCATGTTAGTTTAGTCCCCATCACTCTCTTTTTTTGCTATTTCCTACATGTATTCAGAAAACATTTTGAAGCCACCATGTCTGGAAAATGGTCGTCAATTGTGAGTATAGATAAAGAGTCAAAGGCGCCCAAGAAAGTGATTGACAGACTTTCAATAAAGATGCAAGTGATATGCGGGTTGAAGCAGGCAACAGTCAGGTATATGTGTGTCAGCCCCTTGGACTAGCTTCCTCTACCATCAAAACAATACTTGGTAACAGAGAGGATCTAAAGAACTAGCCAGTCTACCAAGTCCTAAGTTGCATGAACTTTTTCCCATACAAGGAAAAAGCCACTGGAAATGATGGAAAGCAGCCCAGGAAGGTGTAGCTGCTTTGACAAGATCATGGCAGTGGTGATCAACAACACTGCAATCTCCAACAAACTTGTGAATGTTGATCAGACTTAGCTTCACACAGTATCTATATAAAAATTTTCATTCTATTCATAGTCCACCAAAATAGTATCTGCAGAGCCGTTACTGTTACTGGAGGAAGCCATTATATAGCTAAGAACTGACTGTTAGCAACATACTGCCACCCCGTTATAACAACCCCTTTTAACTGATATTTTGCTTAACAGACATTCCTCAAAAATGCATCTCATCAGTTATAAGAGGTCTCTGTGTAAAATCCACCATACTTTCATGTTACACATTCTACAGTCCTTTAAAATATTCACTCATTTTTGTTTTCTCCTCCTCTTTGTCAGTTATCAATTCCCTATCTGCTCCCCTTCACTGCTGCTCCCATTCATTCTTTTATTCTTCTCACACTACGCACCTCCTTCCAAAACATTTTCGTATTCTCTAAGAACTTCATCAGTGCTCTCTCATTTCACCTTTCTTTTGCCCTCTTTCTCAGTTCTCATATGTTTTTCTTGATGGTTTGCCACTCTCTTTCCTATAGCGCTCCTAATCACTTAATCACTTGCAATCCTTCCCTGCAGGTATCATCCACCCATTTCTCTTATATCTTTCACAAGAAATTTGACTTCCACATCCCACCACTCACTACCTTTTCTCACACGTCCACATCCCACTTTCAACAAGCCACACACCTGATACATGTGTCTCCATTAAACAATCAGTAACTGCCAGTGAGCTACTGAATGTCCCTGGATCCATTTCCTCAACTGCTCCAACAAATCATATCCAATTTCATCTCTATCTTCCTCTTCTCTGTCTTAGCATGACACACATTCAACTATTATTCAAATATCAAACAGATTTTGGAATTAATCATCAGAAGTTCACATCTTTACAAAGATCCTCCTTTCATATCATTAATCTTTCATTGGATTTCTAGATTTCTTCCATGCACTCCCAAAACTTAAACTTCACACCTCTCATTCTATTCAAGCCACAAGTTCTACTACTACTCAGATCTGTTTTACTCAAACTTGTACAAAATTCTCTTCCTAAGGTAATCTTTGTCTTTGATACACTCTTATTCATTATCTATTCCTATTAAATTCAACATAGTCATACAAATCTACATACTTTGTTGCAGGTAGCTGCAGGTATTCCACCTATACCTGAAGCAACAAACTTCTTTTGTGAAATCTATCTTTAACTGAACTGTGGCCCTTGAACTTAACCCCAAGGGCTGGTAAAGGCAATGATGCCCAATCCGTATGAATCAGTTTAAATCAGGAAAAGAACATAATTCTCCATTATCAATGTAGCCCCTTAGCTCTCACAAGGAATTTAATGCCTAAAATTAGCAAAAGTCTATTAGAGACAAGAATAGGGGATGTTTCACAAGTGCTCTTTTACTGAGTGTAAGACCACCTAAATGTAACCACGTAAAAAACATACTGTTAGCATTTGGGATTAACAAATGCCATAATCTAATTAGGTGTTCATGAACTTGCCTGATATCTCAAACTGTGTTAGTAATTTGGACACCCTGGAAAAATCATGTACATGACAAGATCTTCCAAACTGACCACTTTTCTTCTCTAAAAAATAGAAATAACATTGATGCTATGAATTTAGAGAACTATGCAGGACAAACCTGGGGAAGAAAGCTGGATAAATTTGGTTGATGTCTTCTTAGTCCCCGGCAGTGAAACACAAGACACAGGTTCCAATTCTAGAAGGAAAAATAGCTCTGCTGCGAAGGCCAGAACATTCTGTTTCACTGAGCTAGAAACAAAGATGAGGGAAACCTCAGTATCATCTACAATTTTAATATCACTTTACTGAGGACTAAAGAATTAATTACAAAACAAATACACATGACAGCAACAGCAAGTATAGTGTTTTGACAGCAAATTTAATTTAAACAAAACCTGTACAACATTATCCATTTGTAAATATCAATAATTTGGATCTTCATTTCAACTTAGTACTCGTAAGCACAAACAATAATTTCAATTTTTCAAGAGTACATATAATGTCTCACCTGTGCATATATACAATATCTTCTTTGGTTAGGAGACAAGGGTTATATGGGAGGCTCTCTTGACAAAACCTAATGACGAGACCAATGTTATACAGTGAGTCGGCAATGGAGGGAGGATCTGCTACTGCTATATCTCCCCAAGGGAGTTCTTGGGGGCAGTAAAAAGCTATGAGAGCAGCCAAACCTATGCCATCACTCAGATCACTCAGGTCTTGGATGCGAGGGAAAACTGGCAGCTCCTGATCCTGATGGAAGGTTATAGTTTATTCACATTAACCTTTAGCAACAATATCAACAACCATTCTTACACGTTTTCTACACACAGTACTTGTCATCACATGATGACAGATATGCATGCAGAGCATTCCATTTATCTTTGACGTGTTTAGCCAAAAGCAAGAAAGTCACAACACATGATAATGAATTAAGATTGAAAATTAAGAAGACTGTAATACAAAGCATTAACCCTCTCACAGTGGCACTCATAGTATCCCTACTCTGTGTGTCGGACATTCTCAAATATCTCTAAAAACAATTCTTGAATTTGTGATTAGAATTATCTATACAGTAATTTTTCAAATAAAATGACATACAATTTAACCTACACATCCTTTCAATTATCCTGCTGCATTACCATGTGCATGAGGTACTCCAAGAGTGCTACCGAGCATAAGTGATGAAATGCGACATATTTCTGGAAGCTTTTTTCACAAACAAATACCAATACTAAGGGTTTTCATCAAATATCTATTCTCTTGTAAAAGTACCTCAGTATCACAAATCATAACATAAAAGAGCACATACTTCATTTGGGTTTCCGTGACAGCTTCACATTTTAATGGCCTATGTATGGAAAAAATTCAGGCTTAGCATTTGGTAATGAGCAGGACACCACTACAAGCATTAATGGTCATACATTTTTACCTCAGAGCAGTGACAGCTAATTCAAGAATCATTAACATATGTGTGCCCCAGCTCCAGAGATGACACAAGTGCAGTTATATAAGCATCTGCAGCAAAATGTAGTGGATATAAGATATCAATGATTGCATTTTCATCGCAGAATTACTTTCATATATAGACCTTACACCACACGTAATTTCTGAAATAATCATCAGGTAATGTTAATTCATGTAATGGTATGTGAGTGTATGTGCTAATTAAATCTTATTTTACTGAGTCTGATGTCATTAGGAAAATTACTTTCAAAATGAACATATAACTCCACTCAAATTAGCGCTGTAGTTAACTGGTGAAACATACACATTGGAAAGTGATACTAACATCTTAGGTAGACTCAAGTATGAGCCACTGTGATGTCACAAGCCTGAGGAAAATCCAAGGACTCCATGGTATCAATTCCTTAAGTTCAAACCATACTCCAGGATGACAAAAACCAGCTAGTATATTGTGATCAACTTACGGGGCATGCAAAGTCCCTTTCTCCATAGGTAGAGTTATTAATTCCCAGCCACAGCCAGAGAAACCTCTACCTATACATACATAGGGAACACCTGCCTTGTATGCTCTAGTTTTCTTCAGCTGAATTACCTGCTGATTCCAAGAAAGGGGTACCTAGGCCAACAGTTGATACTACCTGTATCAATTTTTGCTGACCACACGACAGAATCTCTCCATCTACTGTCTCCAGTCAACTAAGGAAGTTGAACAAATGCTGTGTGATATCACTATGGGTGTTAGTGGTCAGGCATTGATCCATCAATCTGCATTAGACCACTATCAAACGGATGAAGGTTCGATACAGCTTTGCGCTCTGGGAGACATTTGCTGTCTCTGGACAACATGCAGGTATGCACAAGTACAATCGTGCATATGCTAAAGCCATTCTGCCCTGCACAACACAGACAGCAAGTGTGCTGTAAGTAACGAGTGGGCAAGTGACATCCTCTACTGCAAAGCTAACCACCAAAGCTGTGATATCACCTTACCAACTGTGAAAATAGTCCTCCATCGTCTGCACCACAAGCCAGTGGCATGTTGAGGTTCTCATAAGCTTCATTATTCATGTGCAAGGCATGCACAGAGTGGCAGCTCTTTAGTCCAAGGAAATATGTGTCAAATTCAGATCTGTGACATGTAAAGTACAGAGATAATAAAGAACTGTGTCGGTAAAGATATCAGGTGACAACACACTGGGTCAGAGGCCATAATCATGTGTAGAAAGGTGTGGGACTAACAAGTACCCACTCACAATGTTACTGTGCTCTTATAATTAGCATGAAAGAGAAATGAGAGATCAAATAACCCATTTAATTTCCTAATCATGTATGTGATTGAGTCTGAGAATATACTCGTAAAAATTAGTAGATGTGCTTTCCTTAACAATTCCCAGTTCCTCGACTTCATAATATATAATGCAAGAAACATGTAAATGTCACAACGACACATATTGATAATCTTGTAAAAGACTCATATGTCACAAAGCAACCCTTACATAAGAAATTATGCTTATTTATACAGTAATCCCTCGATTTAAAAAATAAAAGGGGAGGGGTTGTCCGTTAATGCTGAAAGTCCAGTAAATAAAATGCAACTATCTTTGTTAAAATACACAGTTCACATGCTTTCTTTTAACTCCTCTATCACTTGATGGCATTTTGAATTATAAGGAGTGCAAAATTATTTATTAAACAAAGTCACAATTCAATAAATAAAGTCACAATTCTTTGTATACAACCTGGCCACACAACAGCTTGAGACAGACTGAGACCGATACAAAGCGAGTATATGAATATTCCATGACAATCTGGTGATGTGGTGGGGTGAGAGAAACAGAGATTGGGTGGGAGACACTATACTGGTTCTAAAGACAGCATCTTGATCAAAGAATGAGTACAGAAGAATAGGACTCCAGCTTATATACATGTCGTCTTCGGTCTTCACCCCCCACCTGGTTGCACCTGGCGTTTGACCTTGCCACCTCTGCCATGTCCCCCCTGGCCACCCCTACCATGACTGACCTCGTCATCCCCATCAAGCTTGATCTCGCCACCTCCGCCGCGGTGATTTTCCCTGCAACCACTCTTGCAAGGCACACAAAACCCTCCCGGTGATTTGCATTTTCTTTTGTCGCTATGAGAGCCAACTCTATTCTTTTTCTCACTTTTCTTGAACTGCCCTTGCTTAGTATTTTCATCCTACTCCAGTTCGGCAGGTACCCTTTTTCCTCTGCATGCACCACCAATGAGTTAGAGGGGTGCACAAAAAAAAGTAAAAACATCTTAAAAATGAAACTGCCACATGCATTTATGAGTTATTAAACATGGCAATAGTCCTCTGGAGCATCAACCGACAAGTTCCACAGAAACAGACTCATTCCCCTCTGCCCCAGAGACTCTATCATATACTAAGAAAAAAAAGGAAAACAATATAAAGATGGAAAGAGCAATGATACATAACAATTATAATGTTCTTTCTCATGCTTTACTCTTAATGTATCATCTGTATATGTCAGGATTATGACTCAAAAAACTCGAAAATTCAAAATCCTGCATGGATTTGGAGTTATCTACCTATAATACTGTTCCTCCATCTCATTATTAAAATCACTAAAAAGTAATTTGAAATAAATCATTTGATATGTTTACAGCTACTGCAACGAAACTAACCTGAGACTGCACTTGCTGATGTATTCGCTCTTGTAAAGCCTGTGTGACATAACTGATCCACATTACCAATGCTTCCTCCTGGTCTTGTGGAGTGCGTTCTGGTGTTACTCCACCACTGACACGTTGAAGCACAACCACTGCTCGGTCTGCTACTACCACTTCCCTGATGTACAGCGCCATCATAGCCTCTATCACAGCCAAATGAGCAGACTGTAAATGTGTTTATAATCAAACTAGCAGATTAATCATGGAGACTACCAAGTTACATACAATGATACAAAATATACACATGCTCACAGAAATACTAAGCTTGAATTGGTGGCTCCCTACATGCAGCATATGTGAATGAAAGAATACTTTCAAAGTAAATTGTCTATCAATAACAAATAATCTTCGTATGCAGTATACAGGGACCTTATAGTTTCCACATTTTCAGATTTGTGTTAATTCTGCAACCTTTTGAAATGCAACCAAAACTACCATTTTTCATAGTCCACCATTACTCTTGGGACTCCTTAAACTGGCCATTGGAGAAATAAGAATCAAGGCAAGAAAAAATTCAAGGCCATGATTTAACAAATTCTGAGGAATGTTCATTAATATACCATACAGTAATATCTTCTTTAGGTAATGTGCTGTGCACACCTTCAATATACTTTGAAAACATGCTTTCATTTACATATGCTGCTTGTAGAGAAACTCCAATCTAAGTTTAGTATTTCTATGAAAATGTGTATGTGCATCATTTCATAAACAGTATGCAACATCTCATAACCAACATTAGTGTGTTGATGTCGAAGACAATACTTTTGGCATTCATCACAAATGTTTGTCCAGCCCCATTCCTTTACTGCTAATCATCATATAAACATTCCTAACTGTAACATAGTCTCTCCTCTCACTTATTTCAAAACTTCAGTCAAAAAGAAAAACATATCACCAGTGCTACTATAGATTCCCCAATCTGATCTTCCCCCATCTCTCCTTTGAGGCAGTCATAAAATGACAAACCTAATCTTTTGATGCAAAATAAATGTCTACAAACACTCAGGCAGCTAATAACAAAACACATGTTCATTAATAATGATATCTTTGTCTCACTTATACAAACAGAGTACAGTGATATCATATACAGCCCCAGGGCCCTTTTCATGGGGCTCATGTAATTTCAAGGTTGCATTACAATCTAAAGTGGAGAAATGATGGACT
>JAUUDW010560198.1:0-12009 GCA_032361385.1 Panulirus guttatus | reverse complement strand
TCCAATGTCACGATATGTTTTATGTACTGGAAATGTCTGCATGCGTGCCTTTTGTTGGACTGGCAAAATTCTTCATGGAATTACAAAAACCATAAACATGACCATCTTTTTGTCATTACCTTCGGCCATGCTGGATGTGTTTGCCTGTATTTAGGCATTTCCATGACGAGCCTAATGTCGGGGTCCTAGACATGCATATTGCAACGCATGTCGGCTATTTTGACATGATCAACTTTTAATCTTTCTCCTCCGTCGCTTCCTTCTTGAAAAATTAAACATACGACAGTGAAAAGGAAAAGAAATCCATGTCATAAAAGGGGCTGCTGCTAGCTCACTGCATCTCTAATGCCTAATACTAACTTAATGCCTTTTTGAAGTCTAACACTTTTTACAACCTAGCTCTAACGTACTGCCCCTCTGAAGCCTAAGGCACTAAAGCCTAATGCTACTGCACTACCCTTCTGAAGCCTTGGTTTTAAAATAGGCTTCAAAATAGTACTGCCTTTCTCAATCGTTGTAAGGTGTACTACCTCCAATGTTGCCAACTCAAAATTAGGGATGGCGCCATGTTCACTCCCGTAAAGCGGTAAAAAGCGTTTAAATTACTAAAACAACAGCGAAAACAAAAAATGTTCGGATTATTTCTGCTCTTTGACGTGCCATATTATTAATAATATGTACGACTGATTTCTTTAACACTAAAACACTCACCATTATTTTCAGTACTTCCTGAGGCAGTTTATAATCATAACAGTAATTTCCATTTCTTCTTAGTCCATACTTGATGAAAATGAAGAGGGGAGTAGTATACTACACCGTCACCTTTGATGTAAATATGTCAATGAATATTTCAATTTCAGTTCATTTCACTAAGGACAGCGCTCTACATCAGTGCTGTAGTAAAGTGCCCTGATGTACTGCCTCTCTGAAGCCTAGCTTTAACGTATTATCTTTCTCAGTTCTAGTTCTACTGTAGTTTTTCTTGAGCCTAGTTCAACCGTACTCCTTTTCTGAAGCTGAACACTCTCTAAAGCTCAGAACTACCGTACTGCCTTTCTGAAACCTGGATCTAACGTACTGCTTCTCTGAAGCCTAATATTCTTTAAAGTTAAGAACTACCGTACTGCCATTCTGAAGACAGGCACTACCATAGTGCCTTTCAGGAGCCTAGTCGTACCAATGTGTATTTCTGAACCTTAACTTTCCGAATCTTAGTATCTACGTGTTTCACAGCTGTAGAACTTTGTTCACCGTTTGTATTTCACAATCACTCATAGTTTTCTCCGATTTATAGAAATTTTCAAGTTTTTATTCATGTCACCCGATTGTCAATCATTATACACAGAACTTCTGAGCTTCCCGTGTTAAGTCACATACACATTGTACCCCGCCAGCCAACTCCGCCCTAGCTTTCCCACACCACAACCACAGCTTCCCATCAATTATGGTGGAAATGATCAATATACGGCCCAAGCACAAGCATCATCCGGCCCATCGCAGTTCTCTTGAGTTTCTTTTACATTCCTATGAATCAATAACTGAAAACAAAATGTCATGTTGTAGTACGAAAACTTTACATTACATAATGGTTGAAGGTTGCTGGCTCTGACCTTAATGCCTATGCTGTGTGACCCTGAGAGAGGTCAGTCAAGCCGTGGTGAGTCCGCTAGTCCCTTAGGGAGGTCAGGTCACGGCGTAGGTCGCCAGATTCTTTACCTTTGTTCCCCTAAGGAAAGTTTCGGTCAGTGCCGTAATACGATAATTACGTGACCAGGAGCGGCGCCCTGTCACCGAATGTCGCCATCCATCTCTCAAGAATGACTGTCGTGGGTAAACGACTTCTTATATTCGAGTCCCAATCCTGTCAAGAATGATTATTGTGGGTAAATGACTTATTATATTCTAGTCCCAAACGTTTTTTTTAGCAGTTTTTACGTTCATAATATAGCAAAACTAAAATTTACTGAAAATAGTTAATGTGTGTCACTAAACAGAGAAATGGTGAAAAAACATCGCACAGTCACCTGCAAAATAAACATAATTGCCATTGACTGATTTGAGCACGACCCCTGTGTAAGGCATTGGAGAACCAGACCCTCGTTACAAGGACTGTCTGAATGATAAATGAGAATATTAACGAAGCCAGTGTAACGGGGAAGTTGATATATAATTGTTCCTCATACATGTTATGATGATGATGATGATGATGATCACGTGATCCGGGGAAGAGAACACCCTTTCGTTTTCTACTTGAACAAGACGGTAGGGCCTTTGAACACGAAAGTATGATCCTTGAACACGACAGAACGGCCCTTGAGCCTTTGAACCGATAAATAAAGGTCTGGCAAATAAATGGCTAGGCTACCATAATCAAGAATTGTACCGTTGTTCTCATCTATCGTACAGTCATGTTATGGGGGATAAAAACGCCATGTAAAAGTCCATAATAAACTGATAACACCGATAACATTACACACCTTTCTTTATTATGACAATTAAGTTAATTCGCCTGTGTATATATCCGTCCCATTACGCGTGGATTGAATTCGAGTAATTATGACGTCACTCCGTAAACTGCTGTGTATCAGCTTCTCTCTTCTCGTAAATATTGTTTAATTACAGTAATCTGGAGGTGACATACTGGCCTCTACGGGTAACCTGATATTACGTTAATTAACTTCCCGCCTCCATGTACCCTAAAACTGGGTCTGCCTGGTTCCCCTCACGGCTCTTTGTATAGGTATAATACAGTCAACAGCTGTGGCCTCGTTTGGCTAGTCTTTTTCACCAGCACAGCTGTATGTGGGAATATGTACTCAGTGATCCTGTTTCATTGGTTTTTAAAGAAATAAATGTGAATGGAACCCAAAAGGAAGTGAAAGATACTTAAGTAGTTGTTCCACTTTCCACGTCTGGATGCTGCTGTCTTAGCCAGAGGAAAAATGATCACTTCCATAAGTATAGAATTAACTGAGACGCATTACAGTTACATGCTACTAAGATGTGTAGCTGTTTTGAAACGATGCATTATGATATACTTCTCGTAAACACATAATATAAAAGGTAACTTTACTAAATTCAATCAGCAAAGCAAAAAAAGTCAAGAGTAAAAAAGTGCAATGAAGTAACAGGGATAATTTTATGAATAAAGGTAGCTAAAAAAAAATTCATTTAAACAACAGCTTAAATCTAGGTCATACAAGTTACATAAAAAGGCCCTTATGAAGCCTCACAGCATACACATGAAAATAAAATTGTAATTGGAAGTTATATGTCTACCTAAATTACAAGGAATAAAATCAGCAGTATGCACCACCATGCAGAAAAGATTAAGTCAAAGCAGTATACTTAAAATATCTAAATCCATGTCTCTAAGAATATTAAACTCCTAGAATCTATGATCCAGCACATTCAAGATTACAGAAACTTGAAGCATGAGTTTCTAGAGTTGGCAACTCGTCACTGAGTACCAAAAGCAGGTACATAAACATCCTGATGATTATTGAAAAATGGGTGTTTTCAAGGGAAAAAAAAACCTCCTTTGAACTGAAAGAACATCAAAAAAGAGTAAGAAAAATTAGGGAAACAGGTCTTAACTTTCCCCTTGAGAAATAAAAATTTCTGCTGGGAGTGTATTGCCAAGATAGCTTCAAGTGCTACAAGACCCATGCCAATCTTTCTTGATTGTCACCACTTCATTTATCTAATGTTTTGTGGAACTTGGTTCTTTATCATCAAAAAAATCTTATCATCAAACATTACTGCCTGGATGCTAGACTCATCACAATGGAGTAAATACCACTCAATGTCATCTACACCTAACATTCTACTGCAATGTCCATCCTTCTCATGGCAGAAGGGTACTTGAAGAACTCGTGTAATTGTTGTATAAAAAAGGCCTCGAACATCTTGTACCATGACCACAGATTAGCTTAAATTCAAGTCCTGGAGTGATATTCCCTTTACCAGTCAACAAAGATTTACATGACGTCTGGTTAAACTATTATTTGTAGTTTTTGCTTCCTAAACACATCCTATTCTCAATTATTTGTGAAACATTTTCATAATTTCTGGCCTAATAATGTCTTCCAAAAAGCAAACTAGTGATAGTGCTGGATGTAGTGTTGCAGAGGAAGTATATTGCACTTACCATTACGCAATACAGACAAGGGTGTGTTGGTGCATTGCTTGTATGAGTTTAATGGTGTTGGTAATACTATATCACCGTTTATGATATATATGTCTTTTATAAGTTTTACTATACGTATTTACATTATGTGAAGACAAACAAAATTTAGAACCATCTATGAATATACAAAACACTCAAAGTTTCCATGTGTTCAGGCATATTTCTAAAATCCATAATCCACACATTTCTTGGTCTTATGGATAGTAGATTCTTTACATTCTACCTGTATCAGCAAACTTTTACACTGACATCATGTTACAGCCCTCTGCATTATATTGTATTGCAGCATATTTTTATCATAAACATTGAACATTTTTAGATTCATGATACAGCCCTCTGTATTATAATGAACTGCAGCATATTTTTATCACAATTGTAGAACATTTCTATATGTCATCATAAAAGGCTGTTCATTGAATATGCTTCAAGACTCAGTGATGAGAAAAACCACCTCCCCAAATAGCACTTTGGCACAACTGGCTCATGACCAGCTGGATGGAGGTATCTGTCAAAGTCATAGTAATCAATTTTGAACAAATGAACAAGTAAAAGCTAACCAACATATTAGAATCTGGTGGTATACAGGTGAAAGAAAACTGATAAAGCATTTTCTTTGTTATATTTGACCAGAATATTAACAGGCCCTAACAGTGATAGTTTCTGTGCTATCTTAAATGCTACTAATCACAGGAAAGTAATAATAATGTTACAATAGCAAGTACCATTTACTCATCCATAAATAAAAATCCTTAACTCTACATCTATATCTCTGTATACAATATCTAGACAAAGAATATTTTCTTATAAAAATATATCAAATTTTGCTCACAACAGGAAGTGCTTAAGAAAGGCTCGAATCTTGAATACAAGAAAAGGTAAATCAATATATGTATGTAATCAATCTGTATCAGTATTACATCCCTAGGGAAAGGGTAGAAAGAACACTACCCAAGTCAATAACTCAATATGCTTGTATACAGCAAGCAGTTATGAAAACAGTATAACAATCCCAATTCACTTTTATTTACCCATATGGGTATCAGGAAGGTTAGTGATATCTGCTTAGTGAGCCAGCACTTTAATGGACTACTGGCATTCTGTCCACAACATACAATCTCTCCTTATGTAACACTTGACAACACCTGACTCATGCAGCTCATTCTTCATAACTCTAGATTTTCCGGTGGTGAGCACTATGCACTAGCCCTGCCTTCTGGCAAAATGGTAGGAGCAGTAAGCAGTAGTAGTAGGTAGGAACATTTAGGCAGGATAATTAGGTAGAAACATTATGCAGAAGTAGTAGGTAGGAGCATTAGATAAAAGTAGTCATTAGGAACATTAGATAGGAGTCTGCAAACACTGCACTAGTCTTGCCCTTTGCCAATGGCCTGTTAAGGGTGAGGCACTAAAGGCAAAGAAGCAGCACTGGAGTCCTTTAGCTATGGAGACTCTGTTGCCGTGGTCACCCCTTTGAGGGAGTTCCAGTTGGAACAGGCATCAGAGATATATGTAGACAGATTGACCAAAGGAATATAAAAGAAAACCTAAATTCATTGTAACAACCAAGAGATAATTATCATGTTTGATAAAAGCCTTCTAAGTATCACATCCTTTATCTTGTATCGAAAGCAGCCTACTTAACAACCTGTCTTTGCAAATCAATCAGATGTTGATGACATATCAAAATAAATTTTCACCACCGTCAGATGATCCTCCTATGAAAAGTACCATATTCACACTAATCTTATTTCACGTACTTCACCAGCTGCAATTCCTAAAGTTTTTCCATATTTCATTAACTCTATATTCTTTGACCAATGCTACTCAAACTAGAACTTACAATTTCTATATCTCTTTAACCTGATACATTTCTCTTCCGTTCCACTAAACAGTACAGTACCACTGTTACTTTTGCAAAGCTGTCATCCTTTTTTGCTCTTATATCAGGTCTTGTGCTCTGCATGATCAGCCATTCCCAGTTTTCAATTCTGAGCCAGCAAAAAACTGCTAGTCTATAACTAACACTCATATAATGACAGACAAAAATGGAATATCTTTTTTTAAATAAAGTGAGGGCTAAAGCGAGTCATAGTTTGGGAGAAGGGGCTACAGCCGTGAGTGCATTCAGTGATGTGGAAGAACCTAGGCAAAGATTAATATGTATGAAGGTATAGTAGTTCTGACAACAATGAACAGATGTGAACGATGGGTTTTGAACACAAAAGAAAAGAGTAGATTTGATGGAAATGGATTGCCTGAAAACAATATGTGATGTAAGGCAAGTTGGTCATCAAACAAATGACTGTGAAAAAGAGAAGTGCAACTATAAAAATGCAGCTAAATCATGAGATCTGATCCCGGTGTGCTGGAAAGCTTTGGACATCTGAAAAAGACGAGCCCTATCATTTATTTGAAAAAAAAAAAAATTCAGATGAATCCCTTGATAATATATAATCAATATCAAATAAAAAAATCATTCGAAACATTTTACACTTCATTATGATTACTGTACTGCAAACTTTGTCTTCTATCAACATTAGACATACCTCCTTACAAAATTAAAGAAATATCATTTTCTGCATTTTACTTTATATCCTAATGCATAAACATACTTATATTTTTCTTTCAATAAGCTCCTTCATCAACTAGTTTAAAATTACAAGGCAGAAATGCATTTCTCTTTGGGAATATCAATATTACAGCTGCATATGTTACATATGATTCTTGAAACTGAAGATAATGACACATATATATCTTTAATTTTGGTGTACAATGCAAACTTTCTTACTAAGGAGGCTTTGTAATTCCTGTATTATCATTGGTGAATATATATACACGTACATATATATATTTATTTTATTATACTTGATAGCTGTTTCCCATGTCAGCGAGGTAGCGCCAGGAAACAGATGAAGAAAGACCCATCCCCCACATACACACATATATATACATACATGCACATATATGCACAGTACATATATATACATACCAACATATACCCACATACACATACACAATACACATGCATATACAATATACACATGTACATATTCACACTTGTTCGCCCCCATCCATTCCTGACGCCACTCCGCCCCACAGGAAACAGCATTGCCACCCCCCGCACCAGTGAGGCAGTGCCAGGAGACAGATGGCCTGGCCACCTTATTATTCTTATTGTTATTATTAGTACTATTATTACTATATTGTTATCATTATATAGCAATAGAACCCCTTTTGTGGGTTTCCTGTTGTTTTGAGGATATGCTTCATGCTGAAGAAGGATGACTTAGGATTCTATGTAGGGAGAGGGTCCTTGGTGACTCCATCCTCTTCTCCATCCATTATTAGTGATACAGCCAGTTTGAAGGTGACTTCTCTCTTGATATATTATCATTAGCCTGAGGACCCCTGTTATGGAGCTCCTGATGCACTCAGATAGCCAGTCACATCCACTCACTGGGACCATAAGTCAAGAAGTGTAATGTGTTTGTCTTGAGGGAGTGAAATTAAGATAGTTGAGGAGTAGATGTTTGTTGTCGTCATTGTGTAAGTTGCATCTTAGGCATAAATGGTCTTGTAATATATTGAATCAACATTTGCAGTGTCGAAGAAATGGATGATGCCCAAACTGTAGATGAGAATATGTGACTTGGACGTAGCTGGGGAATGTTGTTCCAGATAAATGGTGGAATGTAGTTCAAAATTAGGCTTCGGAGATGGCTATTAATTTTTTTTTGAGTCATTATGGCGTGAATATGTTTTCTTAGTTTGGTGTTTTTTGGGGGTCTATCAGTATGAATTGGTGAAGTATGAGTTAAGTGTGTGCTCTCTCTCTTTCTTTCTCTCTCAGTCTTTTATGTTGGTGGATGCTTATGAAGTGGCTTGGTTAGGAGGAGGTCAGTGAGGCTGTGTAGGATTAGGTGTCGTGCATGTTGAAGTGGGATTGTATAGGAAGTATTTTCGTTTCATTGTAGGGTTTGAATGTCTGTGATTGCTAAGCAGCCAGTAATTGTTCTGAGTGCTTTGTTTTGTGTTGTTTGAAATATTTCATGTTGGCTTTAGAAAGGGTAAATGATCAGACAGGTAATGCATTCAACAGGTTTAGGTTGAGGAAATGACTTAATTGTAAAGATAATGAAGGATTCTTTTTCTTTATTGTGTTTGTACTGTATTATACTACTGTTACTTCTTCTTTGCAGGCACGTTGTGATGCATCATCCTTTGAAAGTGTGCGGTGCACTTTCCAAGTTGATTCTGGTGTATGGTACTATGAGGCAACTATAATTACTGCTGGTGTCATGCAAATTGGCTGGGCCACAAAGGACAGCAAGTTTTTAAACCATGTATGTGCTTATTGTTTATTATATGAAATATGCAGCTCATTTAGTATTCTGTTCATATTCATTTTCTATATGTATACTTCTTCAAGTATAGCATATTGTTACTTGTAACTAATTTGTTGAGCTTTCCATCATTACGTATCTTTTAGTATTACCCCACGACAGAGACCCAAAAGCAATATTTAGAATATACAGTATGGTCTAAATATTTTGCTCTTCAGAATAATACTATTTGGTGTGTTTTTTAATGGTGATGGAACAGAACTTTGAATCTTCTTTCTCTATTTTTTTATGTATTAAAGCTCTTTTCACCTTAGCAAGGTAGCAGTAGGGACAACAAATAACAGCATCATTTGCACACTTGCTCAACATTCCTTACCCCTCTGCAATAGTGGTGGGACTGTTCCAGTCTCTTCCTTTATTTGGTGTCTCCTATCTTCTACCTTTTGACTGTATTTATTATTTTACCCTCTTTTCCCATTACCTATCATGTCTGATGAATACCCTGCTGAAATCCATCTCTTTCCTCTGCTGCTTGGTCTCTCTAGGTTCCTCCTGGCCAGATGACTTCAGAATGAACATCACCATAACTGGTCAGCCACGTTTGCCTTGATTATGTCCACCAATTCTTCTTTCTTTCAGACTAAATGTTACCATAACTGGTCAACCATTTTTGTCTTGATTATGTATGTCCACCAATTCTTCTTTCTTTTATTACACAAATTATATCTGGCAATTATGTAGTCTCTAGTACTTTCTCAAGCAGTATATCACCTTTATCACCCTTTCCTATTTCTGAAATATGATCCTCCTCCTCCATTCCTAAAATTATCATTGATTTATGTTTATTGACCTCCTGCTCTACTTTTCTTTCATATTGGGTGCCATCCACTTTTCTTTTAAGTCCTTTGTTATGTTGTTAACTTTCATACCTCTTTCTGTCTTCAAAATCTCTCATTTTGCTAACAAGCACTGATCATATATGTTCTGCACTTTTCTAAACCTTCCATCTTCTGGACCATGACTTTTCCTGTTTACTCATTGCTGTCTGTACAGCTTCTCTCAGTTTTGTGTGTATCTTTGTTTCATTGTTCCCTGGTCCCCATCCCACTGCTTCAGTCTTCATGGTCTGAGTCTGTTGATTAGCCCTAGAAATTGCTCCTACTCCTACAGTGCACCAACATTTTTTTTTATGGGCATTTCCTCTTACTGAACAGCTTCTAGGACATATAGATAAGACATATCTGACCTATTTAGTTTTTCAATCGTTTTACCTACTTTCCCAATTATGTTACATCCCCTCAACCGATGTAAATCAGTTTATACCCGTTGGCTGTATTCTTTGATTTCCTTAAGTTCCATTTTCATTTTTTTTAAATGTTAGCTAAGATGGCACGGGCAGCTGAGGCCCTAATCAAGGCCATCCCCTTAATACTATTTATATATATACCCTCGCCTGAGCTAGATACTTGTTTTATCGACCAACCCCTGTGGGTGGATGAACAGCTGGGTTGACTGTGGACCAACTGCCACAACCAAGATTCAAACCTATGCTCTCCACCCTGGGCGGGCCGTAAATGCATTCACAGGAGTCCATCATTTGACGATACCTTTCATGTTGTTTTATTTGTTTCTTCAATTTCTTTAATTCCTTTTCCATCTGTGATAACTCTGATAGTTTTCCACAGTTTCCAGTAACTTTTCTAGCCTTGTATATCAGTGATGAGAGACAGTATGTATGTGATCCATCCATTGGAATTAGAGACAGAGTTGCTGGTAATAGAAAGATAGATAAGTTTTTTTAGGATTAAAAATAATAATCAGTTTTTTTTTTACCCATGTGTTCTTCTTATTTTTTTTCATAGGAAGGTTATGGCATTGGTGATGATGAGTTTTCTGTAGCCTATGATGGCTGTAGGCAACTATTCTGGCATAATGCACAGAGTCAGAGTCACGTACATCCCAGTTGGCAGCCAGGTGATGTGCTTGGCTCACTCCTTGACCTCACCAAAGCTCAAGTTATTTTTTATCTCAATGGTGATCCATTACCACCCCTAACCCAAGTTTTCAATAATGCCACGTAAGTAAGATGGGAAGGGAAGTACTTCATTTGGTGTTACACCTTGCTTTTACAAGAAACTTATGGTCTTTGAAGTAAAAGTGAATGTTTTTGTTCAGTTTTTATCTTGCTGCATATATAAAGATTGATATGGATTTTTCCTTTCCATAGTTGTATTGTACATAGTAATATTGCTCCTTAATGCGGGAACCAGTGATTAAGTATGATAGATGAATAAACATTTCAATGATGTTAGGTATTCAAAAACACCTGTATGAAATTTATTATACAAGAAAAGTTTTTTCTTTTACCTGTACAGGTGTGGATTTTTTGCCGCTGCCAGCTTTATGTCCTTCCAGCAGTGTGAATTCAACTTTGGAAAGAAGCCATTCATTCACCCACCTAAAGATGTTCCCTTCCAAAGCTTTAATGATCATGCACACCTCAAAGAAAGTGAGAAGATTATATTACCCAGGTACAGTTGAACAACAGTATCAACTAGTAGAATATTGCTTAGAACACACACACACACACACACACACACACACACACACACACACACACACACACACACACACAAGAACTTTTTTATAAGATTGAAGACTGAGTACATAAATATGGTTAAGAGATGGAGCAACATTATTGTAAAACTCTCTCTCTGGAACACTACAAATATTAATCACAGATATTTGTCACAGACAAGACTAGACTCAAAGAGATGATATGGTCATGGAAACCATAGTACACAGAGCTCAACAATTTCTTTGATAACATTATAAATTGGGAAGTAGAGTTCAGTAGCAAATAGGTCATTGTGCTGAAATATCCCTTGAAATTTACAATGAAGAAATAAAAACATGGGTACCTTTAGCCTCAAACACAGAAGGGAGGTTGAGAAAAATGGAGGGGCTGTTTAATAAAAGAAGTCAAAAAGTAAAAGAGTTTTGAGATGTGTTGTAACATAGATGTAGGTGGCATTCCAGTCAGTCAGCATTTGGAAGATATAAGAAAGCAAGAAAGGCATTTAGCAGGATAAGAAGGGAGGAACAAAGAAACTTTGAGAAGAATTTTGTGGACAACTGAGAAAGTATTATAGTGGGCAAGACATGAGAAAATCTAAAACTTTTCCTTTAATTCTTCAGGAATACATAGTTATTTATAGAGCAGCTAATCAGGTCAGGGGATTCAGAGGGAAGAGTTGCAAGGTGATGAAAGGATATATGAGGACCTAAATGACAAGTTCAAAAGTGTTTTTACAGTGTAAGACACTAAAGTGCCCAGGCCATGTAATGGGGAGTACATTTTTGAAAATATTTGAGATATCCAAAAAAAGGCATTAACAGAATACCTAAGGATCTTGACCCATGAAAGGCTCATGGTCCTAATGAAATTTTACTATAAGTATTAAAGATTGATGCAAA
>JAUUDW010560087.1:0-12010 GCA_032361385.1 Panulirus guttatus | reverse complement strand
GTCTGTAGCCTTCAGGAAAGTCTGTGGCCTCCGCAAAGGTCTATGACCTTAATCACGGCGTAGCTGTAGCTGAAAGAGGTTTTTCTACACATTGGGACATTTTTTCTTACTGTGTAAATAATTCACTTACTTTGGCATTCATTTTCATACATGGATTTATTTATTTTTGTAATCTGGACATGAGGGATCTTCACTGTCCTGTTGTCTAGGCGTGTGAGATTTAGTTTGGAAAATATATCACATGTCGGATCGGCCTGTGTACGTACTCTCGATGGACGCACACACGATAATCTCTTTTTTATGACAGTAACTTCACTTGGTAAGCCAGGCCAGCCTCAGCAGCCTCTGAGTCTGGTCAACATCACCGATGGCTGGCCACGCTCGTCAACGTCGGCTTTTATCAATGTTTCTTTTTTTTTTTTTTGGCGGTGGGTGACCATCTTGGGCCAGCCAACAAGCATAAAGATTTAACTACACCGAGAGTTGTGTTCAAGTGCAAAACAACGACAGACGACCGTTCCGGTCAGGTCACGTTTGTTTAAAAACTCTAACACCTTAGGGCACACGATTCGACCCTTATAGGTAAGGTCAGAGGCCAGTTCATCATACATAAGGGTCGTATTTTCGTGCTCAAGGGTCGTTCCGTCGTGCTCAAGGGGTCAAGTGTAATCAGGTCACGGAAGTCTGGTTTAAGCATTTCATGATATGTGGGCTCTGGCCCAGGGTAGCTACCCACTCACAATATTAGGAGGCATCAGGTTTTTGCCTGTCTGTGGGAGGCAAGTGTCAAGATAGCCAGATGGCTGGCGTCTCACTGCTCTTAAAACTTTGGCCAGGAGTCCCTTATATGTCTCAGAATCAATCACATTTTTACCACGTGCACTCCAACCCTCGTCACAACGCTTCTGTCTTGGCGTAAATGCAATACAAGGTGTTCTTGATAGTGTATGGGGAGAAAGAATACTGCCTAAGTATCTCTCTGTTTCTTAGTGAGGGACTAATAGTGAGTGGGAGCGTAGGGCTGGAAATCCTCCCCTCCTGTATCAAGCCTTTCTGAACATAGAGCTATAGGAGGAGGAAAGGGAGGATTCTTTCTCGATGGCTTAGTCGCCTTGGCAGAACTGAAATACATCCGTCCATAGAGCTTGCATACGCCATATTCTGACCTCAGAATCTTGACTTTAATCGTTTGACCTTCTTACTTGAGACTCATGAAGGTCAAAGTAAATCACTGTAATGAAAGTGAACTCATAACAATGAACCCACAGAATTACGATGGTGACTGGACGCCGTAACCCTGCCTAGTGCTGATGACTTGAGAGCATCTGGGGTTACTGGTGATGACTAGAGACAAGCTGGGAGTACTGGCGACGACTAAAGACGAGCTAGGGGTTCTGGCAATGACTAAAGACCTGCTGGAAGTACTGATGATGACTAGAGACCTGCTGGCTGTACTGATGATGACTAAAGACCAGCTGGGGTTACTGGTGATGACCAGAGACAAGCTGGGAGTACTGACCACACTAAACTGGAGATAAAAAACTTCCGAGACTCATGTCTTATTGAGGAGCTTCACACTCGGTCTCCACAACTCCTATAGATCTCTACTCCTGCAGCAGTATTAGAGACTTTATAGCGAGTAATATATACATACACTTCGGAAAATAAAGATCTTTACATGACACCTCTGAAGGTCAGCTGGTCTCGTCAGTCGCATGTTCAAAGACTGAGGTGCTATCCACATTCGTACACATTATCTTCAGTCTGACATCCACATCATTAAACATTCTTGACCACTGGCGAGGTCGTTTTCTTTTCTGTCTTCTTTTGGTGGAGTGAGCGTACACCCGCTACAAGTCGAGGCAAATCAGCGACTGAAGGGTCTGCAGGAACGGCAAGGAGGACAGTGACTACAAGTGGCCACAAATGCCGGAGGGTAACAAGGAGACAAGAAGAAAGCGCGCAAGGAGTAAGTGTTAGGGAGAAGGTGTCGAAAAGCTGGGTGCTGACGCCTTAGAGATCACTCATCCAGCAGGGTCTCCAACCCCGAGGTTGGACGACTGTAGCCCATGCCTTCGTCAGGTGACGGCAACGGAACTTCGATTGAGCTTCTACGAGACGCATATTCCTCAAGACGACGCGACACCCAGGCTCAGGTAGTCAAGATCACTCCTCCCATCGAACCTCAAGTTCATACCTTCCAGGCAACAGGGGCCATTCCAGCGATCCAGGCCTGAAGAATAATGTGGGAAGGAGGGCGTGTGACTTCTCCCTCAGCGGGGCCTTACGGGTGAAGGCCGTCCGGCAAGACAACATACATAAACCCTCGACGCTTTAAGGTCATTTTAGTCTCAGTGTAGCAGTAGCGGTGGTGGTGTTGGTGGTGGTGGTGGTGAGGGAACTCGAGTGGTCTGAATCCCACGATTAATCGGTGGTAGAATTTCCCCCTGCCTGGCACAGTGGGCCAGCCACGAGACCTTGAACCACTTACGCCTGCACGTGCAGACCCCCCCCCCCCCCCAGCGTAACGGAGCGAACCAACGCTTGTATGGAACCTGCTCTGTTCAGGCGCCGTCTTGCAGGGGAAGGAAATGATTAAATACCGTTCCTAATTGTCCCGTAGAGGATATGAGTTCCGGTATTTAAAAGACAGTGGACATTTGTTGATCGGGTGTCTAGTTCATAGAAACGTCTGTAACGGAAATAACACCTTTCAGAAACCCTCCGAAGTTTTCGTCTTTCTTTTTGAAGATGCTAAACAGGAAATAGCTAAGCTTAGATAATGCATCGCCATATTAACAGGAAAAGACAAATTAAGAACAGCACAGCTTTAGAAATTCCTGAGCTGAATCCTCATTAAGTTACAATATTGGTTGTTTATTTAAACACCATCCTATTTAGATTTAAGTTTCCTTCCTGTATATCAAAACATTAGGGAGTTGTAACTAGAGGGGGACAATGGTTTGGACAGCCCTGGTCGGTCGGTAATCCTCGTACATCAGGAGATCAGGTGGCCATGATAACCCCCAGGATCACATTTCACTCATACAATATAGAGACTGAGGTGCGGGCGCATTCTTTCGGGTAACCAAACTCTCGACGATGAACGAAGCTGCTTCTGAGCCTCCTGGCGGGGGTGTGGATCAACGGCAGGAGCCTCTGTGACTCATGGCGAGGCTATGCGAAAGTAGCTGGGAGTCTCTGTGCTTCCTGGAGATGCTATGGGAGCGCAGTGAGACCCCCTGTGTCTTCTGCTGAAGCTATGCAACATTACTGTGCTTCTTGGTGGAATTGTCCAAAGAGCAAGGAGAGGGGAGGCGACTCTCCGTCGCTTGACTTCTGTCAGGTTTGGTACGCCTCACACGGAGGTTAAACCCAACGTCTGCTGAACTTCCTTGTGCATGAAACAGAATCCCGGGAGAGAGGGCACAATACGCCTACAGGGATGGAAGTCTAACTAGAGTGTTCTCAAAACGACTTTGGTGCGATAAGATGAAACGCAAGTTGATAGATAGCTGGCCTGCGTCATGCAATTGGAACGATCAGAAAAAGGGACGCAGACGCAACCCATCAAAGCCAAAATGAAATGCAAATGACCGATAGTGTTACAATAAGTGATGAAAGACGAAAAGAAAAACATTTACATAGTCCAGAGCTCCACGGCTCGCCCTAACGTACTCTCCGAGATACTCCGCCAGGATAACAGGTGAACAAGCAGGACCAAATCATTAAGAGCAGATCATTATTATAATGAAGACCATCCATGTTAGGGTCGAACGGTCCATCTATTATTAGGCTGGAGCTTCCAAGCCTCTCCCTGACACGGACGACTCGGGGGAGGCCAGACACAGAGGAATCATCTTTAATTTTACATTATTTATTTATGTAAATATACACAGACAAAGCATTTCACCGATAGCTCGGGTGAAGGTTTGAATTTATCTAAGCTACTTGCTTGAATGTTACTCGCTTAAAAGACTTTTTTCATCACGCCCAAGAGTCGTGGAAGATGTCGTTCAGTGCCTCACCTGGACACGCTAAAGGAGACGGAAGGTGCCTAAGGGCGAGAGGCCCTTAAGATCGGCGTGGAAAAGCAGCTTCGAAGACCCCTAGCCCACCTCCCAACCCACCCTCCCTCCCTTCCTAACTCCCTCCCTCTGTAACAGCCCAAGCCAGGGCCGTCCTTATCTCCACACAGCACCACGCGAGGTTTGTGTATTTATCTTCATACTCTTCTTTGTTCCTATAATTCACTCCGGTGCGCCTTAAGATTTGATAAGACCTTTAGTTAGCTTATTCATCCAGAGAGGCAGCGGGAAGCGCCGTATCTATGACACCACAACACGACCGACATCAGAGCCATCAGTAAAGGGAAAAACATCCCAACATTAATTCTCAAATGGGTACAGAACCTCGAGTTCCTCTTCACAGTTGATCATCTAATGGCTATATACACCGAGCAAATTTAATTACACGTTGCTCGATAGTGTAACTGCCCTCGGCCACTCGTTAATCACCAGATAACCAGGTAATAATGGAAATTAGGTTGATGATCCTCGCAGGTAATTTTTCCCCGTGGCTGACATTAATTGTGCGATTTCCATAAGGGCAAGATTACATAGGTTCATCCCCTTAATCGCCAGAACGCTGGAGCATTTCTGACGTGCAGGATACAAATGGGCCCTGGATACCCCTGACCGGCGGATTGAGGCGATAGTGCAGGAACCACTTCCATCCTGTGACACAATATCACGAGCAAAAATGATTAAGAGAATAACAGGAACTGAAGAACCGAAGGGAGAACCGACATCTCCTTCTTGTGAGAGAGGCGACGGCCGAGTTATTCTTGTATATTTCTCTACGTATAAGAGACAGATAGTTTATGTGACCAGTGTACGACAAGGGTGTATGTAGCATGGGGTAGGCTGAGACAAAAACAAGAGTACACTCCCTTCAATAAATCGACATCAGAGGGAGGGAGACAGCCTCGCAATGGTGTAGGTGAAGGATACAGAGCGCTGGGGTACGTGGAGGCAAGCACAGAGGAAACAATGGGTGTGATGCATCGACATAGGAGGACGACGGGTGGACCCTCGCCCCATTAGATGAAAATGAGGAGCGATGTTACTGGCGCTGGCGTTACATCCGGAGGAAGACCAGATTCAATTTCGGGTATCCGAGGGTGTGCAAATGAGAGTGGGGAATGGTCTAATGATAACCAACTTTCGCAGTCTTCATACATCGTATGTACCTCATCACACATAGCTTCATGACCCAGTCTTCGCGAAGAAATGCATAGCATACTGTAGGAGAACTACATGCCTCAGTGTGGGTTAAGACTCCCTTGCCAGGGACGCTGATGAAGATCACATCTCTCCCTTCCATTCTGCTCACCACACCTATTAAAGTTAATATCACATATGCGCAACTGTTAGGGGCCCCCCACCGAGCCTAATAATGAGTGTTTAGGGTACGGCAGATTAGTTGCGCATATGATGGTATTGATTCAGGGGCGGGCCTGGAGAACAAGGCGATGGTCCGAAATGTTTCTAAGGTGTGGAGACGTGAGCCAGTGATGTGAGGGTGAGAGGTCCAGGCTAAGGCTGCCTCGGTTTCTCGGTGGGGCGAAGTGGTCTCCACCACCAGTGGCCGAGCTGACCGCCCGGGGCAAGATCTATTACGATACGGCCCTGTCCCCTGCTGACCTAGAACACTATCGCGGAGAAGGGAGGGCGGGGCGCCGGAGGTGAGGAGGTCTCGGGCAGGCCTGGCAGGAGACGGAGAATACCTGCGGGCCGTGAGGGAGGGCGGAGACAAGTGAGTGGTGGTCGGTGAGCGTGAACGTGCCGATGAGATGAAGACACACACACACACATCTGAACGGGAGAGGAAGAGTTGTGAGAACTGTAGGAGGGATGGCAATCGCGAGGATGGAACAGTAGTGACTGTGGTTGGCAATTGGGTTAGGGACGTGTCTGCATACTAGAAAGGCGGAGGACTGGGCTGATGGAGAGGCACTTGGGGGCCGGTTTGCGACACAGGAGGCTCGAGATGGGAGGTCTTGAGGGCGGTCCGGGGAAAGGTACAGGTGTAAGGAACTAATGACCCACGAAATATGGGTTTGGCCTGAGAGAGCGGGTGAGTAATGGTAGCCAGGTTTACCGAGGGAGGGAATGACTAGCCGCTCCTGAAAGATGAACCAGATCCCACAAGCATCATGTGTGTCATCCACCCAACTAAGCCACACATATATATATAGCAGACCTTCAACATATTTCACCCTGAGGAGCACATACGACACACACGAGGCCTAGTACTGACCTTCACTTTAATAATCCACAGACACAATGATGCTCAGCCTTTTCCAGGATTAAGTTTTTAGAATCAATTATTCTCCATGACATATGGTTGCCCAAGAGGAATTATAAGCTCGCGTGTGTGCGTAATTACCTATCTGTACCGAACGGGGAGGGAGCTCTACACTCACTGGGCCAATCTCCTGACCTTTCTCTACTGCCATACGACTTTCGAAACAGAATCACCTTTCAGCATATTCCATTCATCTATAACCATCTTAATATGAAAGTACTTCTTTACAACTTTTCTAAAGATATTTCTTTTTGGCTCATTTACTGTTACCTCTGGTCACCTTTTATTTGTATCTATGAAAGACCTGTTCAGTGTCGACAATGTGATCAAGTCTCTACCCCATTGTTCTCTTTTTCGTGGTGGATAATATTATAAGCCTCTAACCACTCGCTGTAACCGAGCTCTCTTATTGCAGGTATAGTCTTTGTTGCCCTCTTCTGGACCTTCTGTATTAGATCTTTATATTCATCTGAGTAAAGTGACTAAACTTGACAGGTATGTTCCCTTCCACTTGAAAATATCTCCTTCCTTTTGCCTGCTTGAAAATCCAGCTTGTTTTACACCGGGTAGGTAAACCATTAATCCAGATACCCCTATGACACGTACCGTTTCAAGAAGGTGCGGTACAGCTGCTGACCGGACGCTGCAGGGTTACTGTCAACAGTCAATGGAACGAGATTGTGAGGATCATGGTACCTCTCCGTCACATGGTACCGTATACCATAGTGACGGTCATGGGAACACTCCGTCATATAATGACCAACCCAAATAGCCAACTGAATACCTGTGTGTCAAAATCTCTTCTGAATTTACCAGTCATCTCTTTAACATATAAAATGCCACGAAAACTAAATTTACCATCTGTAAACAATTTTCTTCAAGAATAAACATAGGCTTTCGAGAGACAGTGAAAGAATCCATCTCATACTTTCTCTGAATGTGGATCACGTTCAGTAACATATAAAACTACTTTTTTTTCCTGCCTGGAACGGCTGCTGTACGTGACTAGGAAGAGCAACAAGCAATTCCATGAATTCAACTAAGTATTTGATGCTGGCATTTGCACCGCAGCCTCTAGCTCCTGCGTGGAAATTGATTTTCGTACACTTGTGAGTGATATGAATGCGCAATACAATATCATTAAACACTGCTAGGTATAGTATAAACTCAGGTAAAGGTACTACATGCACACCAACAAACTATTCCTATACTAGGTCTCTTCTGACCAGCATCCCCGTCTCTGGAGGCCACCCATGTGATCTGTAAGGACTACCTTCGCAGAAGAAACACCCTCCAAACAGTCCTTCCAAAACGTTACTTTCGTTATAGAGCTTCAGCTAATAACTGGGCTTCCTGGAACTCTAAATCGTCAGTTTTCATTTTGATGTATGCTAATTGTAACATATGATTGTTCAAGTGATAAGCTGGTGCACTGCATTGTTAACTGGAACCTGTGGGTACGTCTTGCCAACGTACAAATGACAAGTTTCACTATCGTGGTTGGTCCCGAGTGACTCTTGCACAAAGTCTTTGCGTCCCTCCCCGTGCAGAGTTAGTTTGCGTCCCGTTCGCCACAACAGCAGAAGCTGATTACCTACACTTCCTCTACTAACCGTCATCAACAGTTGCTGACGCGTTTCAACATTTACATTTTTTTGCGTCTGAGTCATTGCCACGAGACGAGTCATGGGCGCCGCATTTGGATGCCGATGCCAGGCCATCGGCCAGCCCTTAAACCACAAGTAGTTTTCTTCGTCATGACTCAAATATTTGTGTCGGCGTGAACAGTAAAACAACAACGCGGAGACAGTGTATATGACCAAGAGAGGCTCCTCCCCACCACCATTTGCCGATACAAAGCCCAGCGTACATTCCACCTCCCTCAAACTGCCAAAACAATTAAAATTAAAACACCTTCACATGACGCACACACACACACACACACACACCACACACACGACCCCATACCAGCCACAAAGCCAACTCCTTCCTACAGACACTAACGAACAACCTCATGAAATCATTTCAACAAGATTAATTACAGTGAATTCTTCCCAAGCCATTACCAAAGCTCAGTTGGAAGATGGACATGAGAAACCGAGCGTATATATAGATTAGAACAAACTGTGTGAGAATCTGTCGATAAAGTAATTCACTGTAGATTCAAGGGGTAATTGACATTATTTACCTGCTGTTGAGAATGTGGCTAAAAAGATATTCAGATTCTAATCATGCAATCAAAAGATATACAGCAAAAAACTCTATGTAAAATTAGTGGTTTGATCTGAATTACCATAAAACATCATACTTTACTGAACCAACATGGTGGGTGTGCGGAATATAACCTTACGAAAAGAATCGAACAATAACCGCTACCACGGCGGCAAGTGGTGGTGTCCACCGTTCCTGAATCGATAAGGATTAGCCTTCCAAGTCTCCCTATTGTCCAAAACCAGTCTCCGGTATTAAGGAACTCGAATATAAAAACTTGATTGACTGTTCTCAGTATTTTTATTACAATAACAGCTAGGAGGCAGCCTCAACTATCGAATACAAAAAATAGTGGGGTTTACAATTCAACTGATGAAGTCCTCGACTCGATATCTCCAGCCACAAAAACGCCCAAGCCATTCTTACACTGCTGGCGTGATGTCACAAGACAGCCATCTATTGTTCCGTGAATATGAGGAAGTAAATGCCTTCCTCGGGGGCATGACGCGTCTTTACTCCCGCGATTCCTTCAAGCGAAGACTCGATCCCAATCTTCCTTTTACATCAACCATTGTGGCACCTTACATGACGACGACGCTTCCCTAAGGCCATCCTCTGGTATTCGCACCTCACATTAACCAGCCTGACGGAGGATATCTTCGTATGCGCCCTATTCATCACAACACGCAAGCTGACGCTATCAGAGAACGTGTACACTGATCCTGTAAGGGTAGCCAGAGATCGGTGGTCGGCAGCAACAGATGAGGCATACAAATGGTCATTTTCATGCCTCGTGAATAGCGCCGAAGATCAATCAAATCGTATCCTCAGCAGCGAGCGATCAGCCTCCTGTTGGAGCAAATACGAATATACGACGGTTTATCTGATCACGAAGTAAACTGCAGGAGATACGGAACGAAAACTTGTATTGATAGACTACATTCTGTATCTGTTACTTATCAAAAGGCCTGCTAAAGACCAAAACTAAAACAAATTCATTTCCTTCGACGTCCTCAGTTACCATAAACGCAATGTTTTGCGACAGTTTCCTCCGCGTACCCTTGCGTCTAACCCTTTATAAACTAGACAGGTAAGTGGCAACAGCTGACCCATACCACCGCCCGTGAGGCATTAAGGATATTAGAATAATAAAGAGCAGATACTTCCTTTCAGATAACACCGAGCGAGACAAATTGGTCTGTGATCACAGGACCAACGGCTGGTCTCCCGCTCCGCCCACTCGCCACCAACCCACCAATCACGGGGGGGCCTATGGCGGCGCATCACACTCCACTGCTCTCTAAGCCAACCTTCACAACTAAATATCTACTCACAAATTGATTACTTCACTCAAGACATAATAACAATACTTGATGCACAATATTGGCACCATCTAGATGCTCTGTGGCGCACAAGACAAATAAATCTGTTCAGTAATCAGAGAGCTTAGTGAGATAATTTTATAACTGTAATCATTTAGATTACTAGCTGTTTACGGTTAAAATCATTATGATTAAGAGTCAGTTTATCACGGGCATAGCTTAAATTTACCAGTCAAATGAAGATGATACCGAAATTCGTAAAATAAAATAGGTTAGACGTCTATTAATACGCAGGTCTTTATCTGGGTGCGTTCCATGAGCACGCACACACACACACACACATACAGACAAAGAAGCACACACGCACACATACAGATGCAAATCTAAGAACACACACGCACACACACACACACTCATTTGCCTAACCTCAAGAGTACGAAGTCTTTGGTTCCCAGCCCCAACAAGAACCCAACATTTCGGGCCGAACGTTATAGTACAGGCCGGTTTCCGATCCTGGAGCGCCTCATTTCGGACACTGGATTGGTCGTTTTCCGTATCTCTGTTACTGGAGTGGCGAATGTGAACGACAGTGAGACTAAACTGGGGGAAAGAAAGTACTGCACCGCCATTGTGGAATGTACCATCGCTTCTTCGCCGAGAGAGGTGTGTGTTGAGATTCCGCACATCTGTTGTGCCTCTTATCACTCCTCCGTCGTAACTGACTGTTGTACCAGCTACACCGGGTATTTCTACCACGAAAACAGTAGCTTCTATAAGGCCTTCCGCAGTAATGTCATTCGTGACTTATGTATTTCCGAGCCAAGCCACGGTGTCTTAAGTAAACTAATATCAGCCAAGAGATGTGAGTTTTGAAAGTTAGGCTATTGAATAGACGCACTTTGTCTGTGTTAATTACCTTTCTGATATAATGGAGGAGCTCGACCATCTCTACCTGAGTTGGGATCTCAACCCAAGCACTATCTGCCTCCCAGCCTCAGTGCCCACAGACTCAGTGCTAAAGTTTGAAATCGCCGGACGGTTACAGAGCTTCAAGGTTAAGCGCTCGCCTCCTAACTCCCCGAGGAGTTCCCCAACCAGAATCATCAACATCACTTCAGCCTATCATATAACCATGAAGTGAGCCTTTAACACAGAAGCTGTTGAAAACTCTCATTCCATGGCTTGAAGATTTCTTTATTAAAGGTCGTCGGACTGTATGCCTTCAAAAGACCATTTCCACTTCCCACTCCCTCGCCTGTGGAGTCCTACAGGACGCAGAGTTGGTACTCTTGTGTTTCTTCTCCTCTTTATCAACGATGTTGATGGATGCACTCGATAAATCTGCAATAGGCTGCAGCATCACAACATTTCTCCAGACCTCCAGAACACCCTCAACAGCCTCCAGGACTGGACCACCGCCAACCCCATCACCATCAATCAAACCAAGACACTGGCCATGTACACCAACCCTCCTTTCCACCTGCTAGATGTCTCACTAGGTCCTAGACCCCTCCAGGTTGTGTAGTGCCCTGAGCAAGTCAGTACCAGAAGCTGAAAGGGACCACATTCGGCTCCATCATGATATCTTCCACCAATCGTTCTTCACATTCTTCGTCGACTTTAGAACGTCTATACAACTTTAATTCCACCTAAACGTACTTATAGCCCTCCCACTTGGTGTTCTTCCATACTCAATACACACACACAAACGCTACTGCACAAGGTGCAGAAAAAAAAAGAGGGCGTGTCAGATCATCCCCACCCCATCTCACAACACGTAGGAAGAAGCGCTGGACGCGCTGACCCACACGAGTCTCAGCCAACAAGAAAACCTGGACCTCATCCAGCGACTAGGGATGTACGTAGTACTGAAGGTACTACTGCCGCCTCCTGCCACTTGGAATACCTCGTCCTACAGTTGCAGCTCGTCACCACAACTCCATCAAACCCAAATGAGGTCGTACCTTCTGACTGCTACAAGAATAAGCACATCCCATTCACTGTGCATATCAACAGGAATTAGTAAACCGTATATTAGCCTCAACTTTTGTATCTGTTTAATGAATGTCTAAAGCCCATTCTTCATAACCCCCTTTTTATTGTATTAT
>JAUUDW010559976.1:0-12014 GCA_032361385.1 Panulirus guttatus | reverse complement strand
TTATTATACTCCCCCATGTCGTCTCAGCAGGAATGGATGGAGGTGAGCAAGTATGAATATGTACATGTGTATATGTTGGTACGTATATGTATGTGTTGTGCATATATGTGCATGTATGTATACATGTGTGTATATGAGCAGATGGGTCTTTCTTCATCTGTTTCCTGGTGCTACCTCTCTGATGCGGGAAACAGCGATCAGGTATAATAAATGAAAAATAAATACATGGCTACCAAGTGTGCAAAACGCTATGGACGAAAAGAGAGAGATGGCTACTCTGAAAAATTGAAAATAGAATTATCAATGATCGTTTGCTTTCTGTTGATGCAATTTCATGTGGCTAATTCTTAAACAAAGCTTTCCTGATTGCAAGGCACACTTAATCATAAATAGTTACTCATGGTCAAGAACCAGCTCTAAGGTGCTTCATAAACTGTGACTCGAGATAAAGAATCAATGATGATGGTGCTCATCACTGCATCATCCATGGCAGTCACTGATCAAGTACTACTGGCAAAGGTGTTTATTGATGCTTCACTAACAGTAATTGCAAATTAACAGACAGTAATCATTGTTCATCACTACCAACAGTCAACAATCAAGGTGCTTTCCGATGCTTCATTAACAACAACCCAAAGTTAAATAGAGAATCAAGGAGCTCGTCAGCACTACAAAAACTGCAACCACTGATAAAAAATCAGCAAGCAGTGTATTAATCAGTGCTTCATCAACAATGATCAGTGACCATGGACCAATGACAAAGGTGTGCTTCACCAATAGTGAACAGTAATCACAGAACAATGAACAAGATGCTGGTCAATGTGCTTCTCCAGGAGTGATCAGTGACCAAGGATCAATGAAAAAAGTATAGGTCATTTTGCTTCAGCAGCATCAATCAGTGACTAAGGATCCAGCAAAAAACTGAACAGAGGTTCCATATGTCACCCACACACATGCAGTGGAAAGTGATAAGATACATTAACAACTGTACCTTTGAAAACTTAAAAGAGGTAGATAATTCCTTTCACACAGTTTCATTATTACAGTAATACACAAAATATAAATCTAAACAGTAGAAAAACTTTGACACATCCATGGATTCTTTAAGAATTCATCTATCTACCCTTGCAGCATAAATATATTTATCATGCATTTTTAGTACCTCAGTCACTATCGATCATGCACAGGTTCACAGCAGGGGAACAGGTTAGCAGTATTCATTGCATCCTGTCCAGTACTCCTACAGGTCAAGAGAAGTAAGTTAAAAAGAAAAAAAGCATTATAGGAAAGGCAATTCTTAAGACATTCTGATCACAATAACACACCCAAGACACGATAATTAATCAAGAATCAAAGGAGAAATGTTATGAGTGAACTCAAGCTTACGTCTAAGAATTATATTCAATTTTATTTAAAACAATTGCCTGTCCTCTTCGTCTTTAAGGACCATGAATCTAGTGCATTTTAAGGTCCCATAAATCTAGTGAAGTAGAAGATGGCAGGATCTATAAAGCTTATGGGGGTTCTAGGGAGGACATAACTAAGAGGGTCAGCTAGGAGGTTCAAGACCACTATAAAGAGTATATAGCAGACCTGACAGACACATATGACGCCCAAACTCAGGGGTTTCGGGTATTTCGTGGGCGTGGGCGAGCCTTGGGGTGCAACTGGTGGGCGTGAGGGGGAGAAACGAGGGCGTGAGATGGTGTAAGGGCGATGGGGCAGAGAAGGTCCCTCTCATGACCCTCTCTACGTACACCCTCATAAGGTAAAGCTTATTCTGATACATATGACAATTACAAGATCACATGTCAACAACTATTTCACTTGTGAAATGTACTCATCTTTTAATAAACAGATTTTCATGGACATTTTACACAATTTAAGTGAGTTGATAATTATTCCTTTCAAAACTTTTTCAAAGCTCAACAGTGCTTGCTTTATAGCATATAAATATTTATAGAAGGCACAGCATCAAGCTCTTTGGCTCAAATACAAAAAAGTGTGCTAATCTATAAATACTGAGTGACTGATCTAATAGATATGAATCTAACATATAAACAATAATCATTAGGTTCATTATGTCCCGCCTGCCTTTAATATCTCACACATATATCAAACTGGAGATACCTAATGAGTTTCGGTGTCTTAGAAAAATCTGTTGTCAAAAGTAATCCACTGCATAGCACTAATCAATTTGGATTAATCACTAAAAATTTCTCATGTGGTGCAATTCTAAACTTGAGTACCCAACTAATATTCTAAATGACACAAGACAAGAGCAATTACTTTCCCAGCCAATTGGATAAGAAAATGTTCTTTAAAGCAACAAGTCTTCAGATTCAGAATGAGCTCATTTAATCATAAATCACACTAAAAAATAAGGAATTTTGCATGAATCCAGCACTATCCATATTCATTGTCAAAGACAGACTCCCTAATTTGGTGTACTGAAGTCAGGACTTTGACCTGTTTCATGTTGTATCAACACCCATATTCAGTAAATACATTTGATTTATATAGTATATCAAAAAGACTTAATGTACAGCATACTTTATACAGTGAAACTTTATGTGTCTTCAGCAATGCTGTTAATGTCTCATCAAAACAAAGACACTGCATCTACATCCAAGAGCGTAGGCTTGAAATGAGACACCTGTAAATCTCATCTTGCTCAACGAGACATGTTGGTATTACATAATACAAATGCCTGGCAAGACAGCTGAAAGCAGCTTAAAACTTCAATTGTCTCACCCATCATGACCTGTGGCTGTCATATTAAAAAATTTTCAAGTTTTCCAACAACTGTGTGAATTCACATGTGTCTAATCTTATACAATTATATTTTCAATAAATTACATGAGGGCAATTTCATGATACAGCTCAGCTCTGTCAATATTTTGAATTTATACAAATGTGACATGATGTAAAAAAAACTTTTTTGGGATAAGATTGTGAGCACATTTTGTTCTACTGTACAGGTGTTGTTCTGACTCAAGCAACTGGCAGGTGTCATTATTCCCTTGGAGAGTTAGATATCTTGCCGACTGTGTGCAACACTGGTTTGAAACTGTTTGTTTACGGCATCTTTATGTTAACAGGAGTACTATATAAAATCAAAAATTTTTAACATCATAAGGATGGAACAGACTTATGAATTATGTTTTCCTGAGGACGAAGTAATGAATGCTCTCACCCTTAATTCAGTGAGTTATATATAAAGTTTATCTATCAAACTAGCTTGCATCAACATGTTTTTAGTATGGGAAATGACCAACATGACAGAGACTCATATATGCAGAAATGTTTGTGCAATAAAAAATAAATTGTCTATGGACCCATCTTAGCCCTTCAAGTGAGCTACCTGTGTGAGTATGAGTTAAGAGTTAAGAGATCTTATCTAACCACTTGCTTTCATTAAGATGGTGCTGAATTCTAGGCACAGATCACACATGGCATAAAATCCAACACAAAAGCAGAACAGGTGTGCTGTCATTGTGAACATTTGGCAAAGTAGGTGTGCCTGCTGATTAAACAAGTATGCTTGAAAGTGCATGCAACTGTGTGTCAAGGCTGAAAAGAAACTTTAGATTACAATGGTGTAGAACCAAAAATGAAAAAAATTCAAAAGTTTAATCTAGGTGAAGCACAAGTGAACTCATGAGGGTAGTGACTGAAGCAACTTTTCTTTTTATTTATAGTATCTCATATTTATGAATATAAAAGAATGGTGTCATTACCTGTGCTCATAAAAGCTGAAAAAGATGTTAATTATACCAGTAAAAAAGGTTTTAATGAGGAAAAGGGCTCTGAAAACTAAGAAACTTTTTCCTGAGCCTAAAAGGGGTGAGCTGAGAACGTTTGTGCTCACGGATTTTGTCTAGAGATTACTCAGACAATACATATAGAAATAACCTTCCATATAATTCTAGTCTAATGATCCTACCATCACAAATGATTGCATGCCAGCAGTTAGCCAATGAGACAATGATATTAAATCTAAGGCCTAGACAATGCTATGACTAAGCCTGAAACAAAGTGTAATAATCACCAAAGATTTTCCCTAAATTAGAAGCCTATGATAATGCATGACTAATCAGGAACGTAAAGCCAGTCCACAACTTGTGTCTGTTATGCAAAAAGTGTAAGCTGCTATGCATATGAACTTTTAGCATAAACAACTATAGTTATATTGATTTACCTGGAAAGAGGAGTCAACCTGTTTCCTCAGTGAGACTAACTAAAGGTGGGTAGGAACAAACTGTTGGTAAATTTCTTCAATGTATTTTTTTTCTATTTTGTTCTCTGATGTTGACAAACAGTGAATAGTGATAATGGGACCATTATACTGGTTTTAAATGGAAGGGCTTTCCATATTATGTATTGTTCAAATCAATCCTATACTGGGGTTAAGAGCACTAGTATCCTTGGCTTGCTGTCAGGCTCAGAAAGTGAAATAATCCTTATGAAGGATACACAATCTATAACATATTGGAATTAACCAAAGTGCAACACCAGAATTTCTAAAGTGTGGTCAACACCCACATCCATCTGAGATGCTGCAAACCAGTGATATTCATTACACCTCCATTATTTCATAAGCACTGTCTGCATACACTACTTTAAGACACAAAATAAGAAAACATCCCCAGGTCAAATCTACTGTAGACTCTGCTACAAGAAGTTCACTGACGAAACTGCTTCATGCACAGCATATCTGTCCAGATGATAAAGGCAATATCAGAACTAAATGCAGTTTGAAGTTCTCACACAATACTAACCCAATTTTGTGTGTCAAAAATTCTTCTCTATTTCATCTGCAAAGTTCACAACTATGAATAATCTGAATAATTCATAACAACAAGAACAGTACATCCCAATATTAAGTTTTAGTAGGTTTGGTATGTAAGTTAAAGAATGTCAATACAAACAATACAAAATCAAGCATTACAACTGTCACTTTAATCAGTACTGTGCAACAAAACCACTAAAACTATCTGCCTTTCACTTATACATTGGCACACATCCAGACAAAACAAATTCTGCAGTGCAATTTATTGTCATACATCCAAACAAAATAAAGCTGGTAGTGCCACATCTCCACTTATGCATTCTTGTACCAGATAAAATCAAAACAGAGGTTATGGTACTAAGTTTCTAACCTGGTTGGGTGGGAAGCGTCCATAAAGGGAAACAAGCGTGAAGAGCATGACAAAGCCCAGTATGTTTGGGATGAAGGCTGTACATTTGACTGAGAGGCTGTAATCCATGAAGCGAGAGTACATAAACATGTCCTCTGAAATGTTCAAACAAGGTCAATAGATCATGAGAAGCATATTTTGCTGTGAGACTATATGAACACACCCTCTGATAGTTCACTATAAGCTATTTGTTGAACTGATCTAAAAAAAAAAAAGTAAAATCTGATGTATGATTAGATTCAAGTAGATTAGGCAATTTTTGCAAATGAGATTTTTCACATATCTACCTTATTTATCATGTATTATTCCATTACACTACACTGTCTAATTGATTTAATGACTAAAAAGAAGCAAAGGCTGTTTTAGTTGCAAAAAAGGCTTCTATAAATTATAATGATCCTTTTTTCAGGCTTTACATAATTTACAGTAACTTCAATACCTCATCACTGAGCCATCTTTTTCCTCTGCCATGAATGAAGGCTGTACGAATAATACACTACAAATATGAAAGTTCAACATGACAGAATATGATTCAGCACAGCATATCTGCTCAAGAGTTCTCACATCTGATCCTACGAACCTGAAACTAATGGTCGATTGTTGTGTTAACCTGTTTATCAATGTATACTGCTGAGTTTAGTGGCTATGGGCTGCTAGACTGTAATAAATACCTACCATGAATGAAGTAAGCACATTTTTTTTTGGCTAATAGCATGTATTTGATTAGATTGCTAAAGCCATCTCAAATAACTTTGTCATTCTGAAAACCTTTATATGGCAAACCAGTAAACTAGGTAAACCTGTGCTGGGATTTGACCTATAAAGAGTATGGATAAATAAATTCAATTATCTCAAGAAGTTTAATGTAATGGAAATTTGGTTTTCCAAAGCTAGTGGTGAAAGATCTAAAGTTTAGCATATAGTAAGGAACTAAAAGACAGAAAAATTATGGGATATATAAGGAACCAGGGGTAACATTCCATATCTTTCACTGAAACAACTGGATATAAAAACTAACAAAAGATTGCATAATTTAGAGCTAAAGATGCAAGTTTTCTGTGTAAATATTCTGAAGTGTGGCAGCCAAAGCTCTGAAATAAATCTGCTCAATTTTGGGTAATGGAGATCAGGATAAAGGAAAAACCTGTATTGTCAGTGAACAGAAAATTTGAGACATTTTCACTTGGTGACTAGAGGTGCTATGGAATGATCCTACATGTGAATTATGATCTGGGGTCTAGGATCATTACACAACTTATGTTTGGCCTCTACTTTTCAGCTCAGGTTGGTGCTGCAACCTCATCATCTTTAACCTAGAAAGAAAAATCAACAAGACACATGGCAGATGGCAATATTAAAAAATTTCGGAATCAGATTTAATCAAACATATTCTATTTGTTCTTTCTAGCTAACCTATAGGTCACAGAAAAGAATAGCCAAAGCAATAATGACTAACTTTACACATGAAATGGCATCATCATCAAACCCAAACATGAATCCAAGTTAATGCTAAACCTTAAAAAGATTATACATGGTTTTATTCGCTAACTACTTTGCTCACCAGAAAATGGGAGATGGCATCTCCATCCTTCAGAGATAGAGGTTACCTAGTACTGCTCAGAGGGAAGTTGTCAAGGGACTACCCAAATCTGCATATTTAAGGGAAAAAGGTAGGATGAACAATGAGGTGCTATGTGAAGAAAAAGAACAGATAAAGAAGAATAAAGTAAATGAGATACTCCCCTAAAACTAAACGTGGTGTTTATGGAAGAGCAAGTAAGGAAATGTATGCTAAGGAGGAAGAGATTGTGATTTAAAGATATAACAAGAATATACGACACTGCACTTCTTAGATATGTGTTTGGAGGGATAGTTGCAGAGTTGGGGCCCTGAGAAGGCAAAAAAGGAAATGGGGGATTGGGGAGGGAGAAGGAAGCAAGTGAAGAGCTGGGGTGGGAAATGAAGCAAGTAGAGGATAGGGAGAAAAGAGGAAGCAGGTGGGGAGCTAAGAAGAGTGAGGAGATGAGGTATTTGAGGAAATGGGGAGGGGGAGGAAGCAGGTGATGAGTAAGGGAGCCAGGATGATGATGATGAGGAGAACAGAATGGGAGGAGAGGAAGCATCAAGAAATTGGGAAGGGAGAGGTGCTTGAGGATCAGGGGAGGAGAAAGGGAAGAGGAAAAAGCAAAGGATGCGTGAAAGGGGAATATTTTGAAAGTGGAAAAGAGGAAGACAAGTAAAGTGATGGGAAATAAGAAATATACAATTGAGGAGTTTCGAAAAGAAAGAGAAAGATAAGTAAGGAGCTCAGGGGAGGAAGAAGGTACATAAGAAGCTGGACAAAGGAAAACAATGTGTAGAACTGGAGAGGGATAAGAACATGAGAAGATAAGCAAGTGATCTAAAAAAATGTTTGGAAAAGGGATAGGAAACCCATTAAGGCCTGGGAAATAAGGATATATTTCACTTCTGCAAGAAACAAAAGAAAATGACACAAACGCGAAGACAATGTACATAATTCGCACAGTAAATTAAAGATGTTCATCATACGATCAAATCAGTGAACACTTCTGAAACACATACGAAAGAGTAGACCCTTTAAATACATTCCATTCTATAAAATGTAACACTGTTGGATAATCAAGTGACCCTGATCACAATGTCTAACAGGGAGGTTCTTTGAGTTCCCATTTTGGTCACATATCACACTTTCCATATTCACTGGAGTTCAGGTTAACATCACAACACTGTTCAGTGTAATGAATATGATGATCATAATCAATAAGTATAACAGGAAGAAATGGCAGACAAATATCTAAAAATGAAAAGGAAAAAGCAGGAGGTATGGGAAAGTGAACTGGCATAGGAATAAGACCAAACAGAAAAAGAGTTCAAAAGATGGACAGATAATACCAATAAGAAAGAAGGAACAGCTAACTCATGATTATCTTCCTGATCAGATAACTTTAGGAGGTAAATGGAATGTGTCAAGACTTTAATGATACTGTCATGGAACAATATGAAAACAAAGCCTTACAAAAGAAAAAGAGAAGAGACAAGGAGAAAACAGATAAAGAAATAAGAAGAGATGGGAAATATACAAAGAATATCGAAGAATCTACAAAGGAGAAAGACTGGGTAATACGACTGAGGGGCTTGGAAAAAAAAACTGCGTAACACTGACTACAACTGTAGTAAACTAATAAATGAAAACACTACTGCAAACTAGAGTTATACTAAAAGAGAAAAATATTATGATTAAAGGTGAAAAACCTTTGCAAATTAGGAAGAAAGTATATGTGACTTTCAGCAGAAATTACACACACACTGGGAAAGAATGTAAGGAGAATTTTTACAAGATTTAGTGAATCTCACAGGAGTAGGTAATAGGAGGCGTGGGATATAGAGGGTGATGATGGATGGTGATGGTGTAGTGATGGCAGTTGTGGAGGGAGTGGGGTAGAGTGGAAGGGTGAGGGAGGAGGATGCAGAGGAAGATGGGAGAGGGTAATCAGAGGGATGGGGCAGGGGAGGGGGTAGGAAGAACACGGGTGGAGGTGGAGGGACAGAGTGAGTGAGTGAGGAAGGGAGAGATGGGAGTGGCACAGGAGGATATTAGGGAAGCACTCTAGAAGATAAACTCAAGAAAAGATTGGATGGGTTCCAAGAGGGTGGCCGACACAAAGGCAGAGTGGGTGGGAACAGGAAAGGGCCAGGCCTGAAGACACTACCTGGGTATGGCAGGCAGCCTCCATCTTCTCCTAATGACTCACACTATAAATAAGATCAAGGAGAAACTATTCTGTGAATGTGAGGGTAAAGGAAAAACAACACACAACTGAAGGAAGGAAAAAAAAAACGTATAAATATACTGACAAGAGAGAGGTAATACCATTTCCTGAAAGGGATGTGATTCAGTGACATGAGGTCTTCCCTTAGAGTAGCAATTCTCAGAATGACATAAAAGGGAAAGACCAGAAATCAGAAAAGGAAAATATCGATATATGTGTTATGATATTTATGATTAAAACACTCTTTTACTTGTATGCTATGATATATAAGTTTTGTAAGGATCGCTGGACTCTGCCTGCTTGTTCTACTGATTGTAGAACAACCATGAAGCTGCAGGAACTCCTGTAGAAGGTGGTCCTGTGGTTATGTAATAATGATATATGTTTTGTGAGGTCATGTCTTTTTCTACTACCATAGGATTATGAGAAGTTAATGCAATCGTGTGTAGCATAGCCCAAACATATGTGGGTGTGTGTGTGTGTGTGTGTGTGCAGAGTGGGAGTGAAATGTCAATTGTATAAATTGTATTCTTCATGTGGAAGATGCATTGATTACACATCGTCCTATATAGCTATCTCTGTATTTTTCGGGATATTCTCCATCACAACTCCTACATACTGCTCTTACCAACATAGTTCCTCACTTTCGTTTTTCCTCATGTTACATCTCCTGTTTATCATTTTTTCTCCTCTTGCTTTCATTTCAATCACATACTCCTTATCTGTCAGCTCTCAAATACCACCTCTTCCAAAAACTTACTCCAGCTCAGAATTTCTTTCTTAAATTCTTAAAATATCCTCTGTATTTCGTATGTTCCTCTCATGCTGTACTCTTTCTTACCCTGTTCACTCTCTCTCAGTCCAGCCATAATTTCAGTGAATTTATCACTGTCTGACTCATGTCAGAGATGAAGAATTCTAGATGAGGATACTTTGGAGGAGGAGGAGGAGGAGGACCCTGGATGGTTGGTTAGCTGGGCGTTAGGCCTGAAGACTGCGAGGGGCGTAACGTCAAGGTACAGCCATCACTCGAGATGATTCGAAGACCATACTCGCCCCTACTGTATATATGTTACGAAGGGGAGAAACACAAGTCTTTAAAGAAGAATAATACAGAAAAGGAGAGGAAATAGAAGAACAAGAGAGAAAGAAAGAATTAGAATACAGGCAAGCGAGAGAACGATAACTATAAAAGGAAAGGAAGATAAAGAAACAAGTAAGGAATAGGAAACGCCGTCTCGCGAACGTTCCAGAGACTCTTAACGGGTGGAGACGTGACTATCACAGTATGCCCTTCGATCTTTATGGCCATCCTTACGTTCTCTGTATGGCTTCCCAGTTGTATTATCTATCTCCGAGCGTGCCTCCCACGTCCACACCGTCTCGTTGCCTATGTCTACGATGTCAGAGTCCTCTACGGTGTACACTTTCCTGCTGACAGGATCTGCGGGAACGTGAAGTGGTTAGGAGTGTGTACAGTTCAATAATACGAGGTACCAACACAGGGAAAAGGGGGTTACTATTCTATATTCCAATGACACTCTTTTGTTGTGCCGTACACACCATAAATCTAAGGAATGTTCTGCATACCCGAACAAAAATGATTAGCATACATATAAAGGCATAAAAAACTGGGTTTAAAAAACTATTTATACTCGAGAAAAAGTGACTGCAAATTCTGCACACAGCAAGATCGCCTGCTTTAGCGTTTTATGTTGGTATATAGCCTGACACCCTCACTGAGTAAAAACGAAACAAACTCTATAAACAATATACTAGAAAGACTTTGGAGAAACAGTTAATACCGCTTATGGGCCTCAGCACAATGAATAGCCATCCCGTATAGGGACAGTTTAACGGATCTAGTCTTTTATATCACATACACATGAGGGTAAATAGCTACAGGGAGCCTGAATCACCTGTATAATGGGTACACGCAGCCTCAATCACCTAAGGGGCCTTACTCTACCTAATGGGTACATTTAACCCCACTTGATTAAAATACTAAGCACGGGCACTCTCATTCACCTTTGTAATAGCCACGTGTAGCCCTACTCACTTATACAGTGGGTAAAAGCAGACCATCAATGGCCACAGGGCCCTTCATTCAACTACACAGTGGTCACAAGGACCCCATATCACCTTCATGCTGACTGCACACTAGACACAAGAGTCCCCTCACTGACCTACGTACGGACTAAAGGGGCCCTCGTCTCACCTACATATTGCCCAGAAGGGACTCCCTTCACTCACCTATATATTGCCCATAGGGGCCCCACTCCACTCACCTATATATTGCCCATAGGGGCCCCACTCCACTCACCAATATATTGCCCATAGGGGCCCGGACTGTAGAAGATCTGGTTCTTCCACATGTTGAGGTCCAGGATCATGACGAGAAAGATGATGCCGTAGTTGAACCACTTGCCCGTGATGCTGGTCTTGCCGTACTTCCAGTGGAGGGTGTGGGTGGAGAACTCGGCCAGGTTGACGTCGATGGTGGAGGTGAAGTGGGGGAAGTCCCAATCCTGCATGACGATCAGGTGGTCCATCACCAAGATGAAGGAGGCCAGGAACGCACGAGACAGCCCTGGAAGAGGAGCCAAAAAAACGGCCGTGGTACTCGAAGTCTCAGAGAAAACGGAGGCGCCCAAGGCGGAAGAAGACGTACATCGAAGTCAGGTAAAACGTCCGTAGTCAGAGTCGCGGGAACGTTTGCTGCTGCAGTTTGGTGGAGCGGATTTAAGACTGGGTTAAGAGGGACAGTTGTTTTTAATACCTGTCGGGTCAGTTCGGTGTGTATGTGTTTTGACAATGGTGTATCTGTTGGGGATGGAGGTGGGAGGGCATCTCTGTGAGTACAAGCTGTTGAAGTGTGAGGCAGGGGAAAACTTTTTATTTCCACTACAAGGTTCATGGTAAGTTACGCGGTGGTTTGGACGGGTAGGTCTTATACACACACATACACACACACACACACTTCCTTATGGAGGCGAAGGTGAAGGTTTGTAGGGGTTTTCAG
>JAUUDW010559865.1:0-12014 GCA_032361385.1 Panulirus guttatus | reverse complement strand
ATCCTCTCTAACCTGTCCATCTCCCATCTGCAAACAATAAACTTCCATTGCACATTTAAGCAGAGCTTCCCTAAGCACCTCCCATTCCTCACCCATTCCCCTAGCTTCATTAATTCTCACCTTTTGCCATTCTATATTCAGGCTCTCATAGTATCTCTTCTCACAAGCCTCTTTTCCTAGCTCACTCACTTTCACTACCATCTTCTTACCCATATCAATTCAATCTCTGGGGATAGGGGATAGGGGAGAAATAATACTATTCATATACCTCTTTTGCATTGTGGAAGGTGATTAAGAGGGATGAGAACAAGGGACTGAAAATCCTCCCCTCCTGTATTATTACTTTTGAAATGAAGGAACAGGAGATGAGTGTCCTAAAACTTCCTCACCAAGGCAAAAAACAGCAAATGGGTATAAAAGAAAGAAAAAGTCTATGTGACTAAAGAGGGATATGTGATTATGAATCAAGTAAGACAAATCAATTCATTTGATCTGGGAACAAAAATTAAGAACCACAACAAAGTATCTTATCACAAATATAAATCAAAAGCTATTTCAAGAAATCAGACTGTGAATAAATAACAGCAGATGGAAACAGATATGCAAACATGAAAGAACATTATGAGCTCCATCAGTATGTTGCATCTCTTCTGAACTAAACTTTTAATTTAATCTTCCCATAAATAACACACAATGCAGTATTATCCTATACATTTCTTGACACCTTTCTTCATTGCTCTACACCTTCAGTGAGTTCACTTATGCAAAATCAACCTGATTCCTAAATCTCTTTCTTATCACCTACATACATACCCAATCTAAAAAATATTTCCCAAGGAGTCAAATTTTTTTCAAATTACACAGAATCAGTATAAAGACTGCATTTTGCATGTATAGGAGATAAAGCTACCAAGAAATGAGTGATGGTCTACCTATACAATGTCTTCTTTTATGATTCAGAGCATTAAACACTTATGTTAGATAATGTGCTTACTTTTTCTTCACTACATGCTGACACACCATAGTGTTGAGGGGGTGAGCTAGGGTGAGGTGGGAGACCATTTATTGTTCTTGGAGACTCACAGTTTGAGTGCACACTATGAGGAACTTTCAGCACACGTTTTGTGGTTCTCAGCATGAAGACACGTCCAGCCTGTCCCCTGTCTTCCTCTGTAGTACTGCTTTTACCTAACTAAAGAAGAGAAAACTTACATCAGGTTCCCCATTTCTGCACAATCAAAGGGTTGCTTCCCTGGTTTAGAAAAGGCAACCTAATAACCTATGTAAACGTGGAAAAAAAAAATCTTCATGACTATCCACAATCAGATCAACCTGTTATGGTTGCCAAAAGTGCTTCCTTTTGGTTGGTATCAAGTTTTGATCTGACAGAAAAGGAGGGTGCTTCTAACTGGCTCATTTTTTTTCTTTTTTGGCATGCACTAGGAAATATACTTTTGTCTTCTTTTATGGCTTGAATGATGGGGTATGCAATTCAAAGTTCTTACTTTTATTGTTTTTACTAATGAGTTAGAAATATTAATAAAGAAAAAAAAGGTGTAATTACTCATATTAAGTTTTTACTTTGAAATATCATATCTACGATAAGCTAATAACCATTACAGTAACATGTACATGCATGTACTGTATGTGTATAAAGATATCTAATCATTATATATTAAAATTCAAGTCACTAGTTAAATTCTGTTAACTTCCTTTACCCTAAGACTACATGAAGTTCAGAGATGAGAAAAGGTAAGTAAGTAATATGAGCTAGCCCCAAACTTCACTGCCATTTTCAGAGTTTTGTGTTGCAAGGAACATTTGCTACATTTCCCACCAAAAGTTTACCTATCAAGTGCATACTGGCAGGTACCTTTTGTGGAAATAGATTTTCCAGAACTGGGGCTCCCAACCCCACAGTTCCCTGAGGTAGACTTGCTACCCCTTCTATCATAATCTTATCAAATAAAATCTGTAAAACACAGAAAAGCAACACCATATTACAAGATGCAATGAAATAAATCATTACACTATGTCCCAACAAGCATGGATAGGATAGTATGAATTGGACTGGTATGTACCATGAAGAGCAATGTGCTGTCAGTGGGTTGAATCAGGGCTTATGAAGTGGTCAGGATATACTGTAAGTAGTCTGTGGAGCTCGGTTATGGATGGTAGGCTCTGCTTTCATTACATTATTTATGACAATCAGAAAGTGGATTTGTGCAAATGAGTCTGCTGTTTGTTTGTTCCTGATGTTACCTTACTAAGGCAGGAAAGGCATTTAAATGAAAGTCCCAGCATTGCTGGTGGAATGTTTCTGGAAACTAAAACAGTGAAACAATTATCATATGAAGGAAGATGGAGAAACATGCATGTACCTGTGAGTAATAGTTGGAACCCCATCCCCATAGCTGTCCCTGAGATTCAAGAGCAAGGGTAAAGTCTGCTCCACAAGCTATATCGGTAATGTAGGCTTCATCTAGAATACGAGTGGGGCTCGAAACTTCCCGCCGGTTTCCTGTACCTGTAAATGTAGAAATCTTTAATAAATACCATCAAACTGATTCACTGAACACTCACTAAAAAGCCAAGAGTGATGCCATTGATCAAAGCAAGAAATAAGTTAACATTTTGGAGCAAATAATAACTATAAATTTTGCTAACTGAATAAGCTGAAATACTCCAGCATGGAAAAGGTAAGCTACAAAGAAGAGACTTGAATCCCCTTGACCCTTAGAGGGCAGCATCAATTTCCCCTGAATCCTCTTAAAGGCTTTTATAAACATTTATCTTTTGCATGAAAAGAAAGATAATGATGACAAAAACAATAAAAATCCAAAAAATATCCAACTGATTTGAGTGTCAATGGTTACATTAGTTTTCCTTGAACCTTCTTAGAAGGTGAGCTTTGTGAAAAAAAGTCATGAAATGATCAGGGGCACGTGGGAAGAAATACACATGACCACAGTAATGCTAGATCTGAACAGTGAGGTTTTCCCCCATGGTAAACAACAATGGTTCGCATATACCACATATCATGCAGAGGCACAAAAGGATACTCAATCAGAACTGGAAAAATTTGAACTGTTAGGAAATGAAAATATCTATGAAGAGTTCTAGATACATTACCAGGAAACAGATGGCTTAATACTTGTAAAACTAGATTATTTCTCTAAAATGCATATTGTTTCATGCAATAAGAATAACTTTTAAGGTACTAATTGTAAAGAAAATTATATATCAACAAAAACAATTCATTTTCACATTACATTACCCATAAAGAATATAAGGCAATACACCTGAGATTTATTTACAGACTTGTGAACACAAAACCATATTCATGTAAACAAATAAAGCTATTAACACTGGAATTTCCTTTTCTTCATTCAAAAGGAAAAATTACCAAGATAAAACATTACATAATCAAACACTTGCACTTGATATTTTCTATTGTTTTGAAATAACTTTGCAAAAATTACATAATCAAACACTTGCACGTGATATTTTCTGTTGTTTTGAAAGAACTTTGCCTCGATGTTTTCATTCAGAAAAATTTTGTCTTACTGTATAAGCAGCATGTATAGAGACATAGTACCCCTTGAAATTAGGGCCCACAAAAGGTGGTCCACAAAGTGCAAACATCAAGGCCCATGCCCTAAGGGTGTCTGGGCTGAAGCAAATATTTGAAATACATGGAGGCTATGAATAAGCATGGAAAGCTTAATTTAAAGAAAACCGATTGGTGAATATTGTAAGGGTCAAAAAATAATGATTTAGGAGGGTACATTCCCGGAGGTGCCTGAGGACTCGGGAATGCCTCTATAGTGCCATTGTATGATGAACTCAAGGACACCATGTGAATGAAAAGTTGAAAGTAATTTGAACACAATAAGGTTATGAGTTATAGCAGGGGGATGAGAGAGGGGGGTTTCAGCGTAAGTGTGAATCGGGTGGAGGAAGTGAAATGCTTTAGGTAACAAAAAAAGGATGTGGGACTGGATGGACACATGAGGGCTAAAGTGAGTCATAAATTGGAAAAGGAGGCTCCAGTCCTGGGTGCATTAAGAAGCACTTTGGAAGTACAGATTAGAAATAATGATGGTTTAGTAGTCATAACAGTGTTTATATGAATGTGAGTTTTGACCCTTAAATGCAAAAGAAGGGAAGAAAGTTGACACAATGGAAATGAAATGTCCGAGGACTGTATGTGGCATGAGGTGGGTTGATTATATACATGGAATGACAGAATAAGAGAGAAATGTGATAGTAGGAACAGTTTAACTGAGAGAGCTGAGTAAGTGTACTTATGTAGTTTGCACATAAGAGACGAATAAACAAAGACTGACTATGAGGATCTAAGAGTCATAAGTGGAGGAAGGATGACAGAGAGGAAGATCAAGAAGGTGGAAGGATGGAGTAAGGGAGATTTCTGGGGGCATCAGGACATGAATATTCAGGAAGGTAAGAAGCAAGGACAAGATAAAATAAACTGGATTGATATAGCATAAGGGGATGACATGGTGTTAATGGACTGAACCAAAGCATACGAAGCGGTCAAGGTAAAGCAGGGAATAGCCTGTGGGGCTTGGTAGTAGATGGTAGGCTCTGGTTTCAGTATATCTTATATAAATGCTGTCAGTGTGCACAAATGAGGCCACTGTCATTTTTTCTTGATGAAACCTCACTTTGGTAGGAAAAGCAAAGCCTTTATATTTATGAAAATAAGGCTGGTAAATACAGGTAAAAGTATGGTGAAGAAAACAGACTCTCTGTTGGAATCTGCAAATCTTCAATTCTGTAGGGAAAGTTTTTTTAAGATATTTACAGAGTAAAAAAATTTTTTAACTCATGAACTGGTTGAAAGATGAAAGGTCTTACCAAGTTGCCCAGACATATTCCTTCCCCAGGCATATAAAGCTCCATGTGTTGTTAGAAGGATGCAGTGTTGGCTTCCACATGCAACTGCCCTCACTGCACCAAAGCCATGGGGCATCTCTACTTCTTGTGGCAAAAGGTGACCAAGATCACTGGGATCACATGATGGTACAGTATTTGCACTGACTGTTCTTGGCCCAATGGTTGTTACTGGGTCTGTAAGATGCAATGAATACGGCAAATAATTCAAAACAAGTTCATGGGCCCTTGCATAGCAACATGTTGCTAAGCAAAATTTTTTGAATTAGGGTATAAATTGTTAGAACTAAACTAATGCCTCTCAATAGTGAAAGATTTGAAAAAATATATTTTCAATAAACCATTACATAATTCTTCTCCAATGATATTGATATATTTGAAGATATTGTACGGTTTTTCATTGATAATGCTTTTCATAATGATGCCAAAGCTAATTAATATTAGATTTCTACCCCATAAGTACTAGGATTATCCCTGGGGATAGGGGAGAAAGAATACTTCCCATGTATTCCCTGCATGTCGTAAAAGGCGACTAAAAGGGGAGGGAGTGGAGGGCTGGAAATCCTCCCCTCCAGTTTCTGCTTTTCCAAAAAAGGAACAGAGGAGGGGGCCAAGTGAGGATTTTCCCTCTAAGGCTCAGTCCTCTGTTCTTAACGCTGCCTCGCTAACGCGGTAAGGTGGAGGCGCGTGCGGCTTCTCTCATCTCCGTATGCACAGAAGAAATGAAGAACTCCGACTGTCAGACGTGAACTGAGCGAGCGAACCACTGCAATCAGAAAATTTGGCGAAGCACTGCAATAACAAACCGTCAGTGATCCGTCTTACGCGTTCCGAGGTCTTGCCACATGCGTCTCTCCGTTCTCTCCCCAGCCCTCCACTGTCAGCCGTCGGTCCGACGCGTCACGTCATCCACGCGTCACGTCACCCACGCGCCACGTCAAACGCCGATTCCTACCCACTAGAAAGAGTGGGTGATTAACCTGCCAACCACCCCTCCCTTTTGAGAACCTGTGTGGACATCTTCACCCCCTTCCGTCATCCCAGAAGACCTGGACGACGACTACTGCTTGGTAGCCATCTTATCCCCCTTTCCATTCCAGATGAACTGGACGACTACTGGGTGGGCGGATTCGACGGCGGACTGGAAGGCTCCTGGCACTGGGTGGACGGCAGTCCGATGCCTATGGGCATCCCCTTCTGGGCCCCCAGCAACCCCGACGGGGGATCCAGGGAGAACTGCGCCCACATGATGTACCAGTCCGGCTACTTCGGCGACTACACCTGCTTGTCGAAGAAGTACACCCTGTGCTCGGTCTAGCCGAGAGGACCGGCGCGACGCGCTGCGACACCACGCGCCGATGACGTACGACACATATATATAAAAGAAGGCCGGCCCGCTGGTCACCACATCCACAATGCCTTCCGAAAGGCAAGACAACTTCCTCCATACGTATTCCAAACTTCCACGTCAATTAAAATCTAAAAAAAAAAAATCACAAAATAAATATATTTATGCTTGTGCAAGTGTCATTGACCTCTAAACACGCTTGTTAAGGTGAACTGTAATTCCTGGCTATGGCTGCAGTTAGAAGGACCTGCTTGGCGGAGTGATATGCTCTTTACGAATAAAGTTTTAAAACTAACTTTACCTCACTGAGGCGAGGTCACAGGCCTCCCCCCCTCCCCCCACACATGTGACGCCTCTGCTCAGCACCTGAGCGATTGACTCTCTCCATATCTCGATCAGCAGTACTGAGCACCTCTGCTCAGCACCGAGAGGCCGGGATAATCAGCTCTACCCACATAATGATCACCAACAAAGTACTGAACCGCATCCGCTCAGCACCAGAGAATCCGGGGCGCTCAGCAACGTGTGCTGAGCGCCTCTACCAGCGCGAACGAGCCTACTCAAGCTGCCTGGTTGGACGGCCCGGTCCACCCAACAGATAATGCTACGTACCATCCTTGAGGACGACGGTGCGGACCCTTGACTTAAACGGTACAACCGCTTGAGTGCGATGGCCACGCCCTTACCCCAGCCCTTGAGGGTCAGGCTAAAGGCTGTGCCACTGTACACAAAGGCTCATATAATGTTGCGCTCGCAAGGTCAACCTTAAGTTACTGCACAGCGCCTCGGTATCTTTAATTATCTCACTATCTTTTCCCTAAAGAAATCTTTACTAATGATTCAATGTTCTTTTAAACGCCAAAGATATACGTCAACCGTTTCAAAAAACGACATTTAAACTGTCAACGCATCACAGATGGTGAGACGACCTACGCTGGGGTTCAATGACCTGCACACTGAACCTCAGGTAGGTTCTTTGAACCCTCTCAGTTCCAGCGTTAATATGGCGTTTACACACTCAGGACTTAGCACTTCCGGCCGTGACTGCAAGATCTCGAAAAACACTCGGAGTCTTCCAGGGAGACTCAGATGACAACCACACGGCAGACCTACAAAATACTCTGCGGCAGAAGCCAGGAAGCCTTCCTGCAGAAGCACACGACACCTGGCGAGGCGAGGCGTGTGTGTGTGTGTGTGTGTGTGTGTGTGTGCCGCCGACCTGAACAGGCAGGAGGATCAAGTGCGGAGATATACATACACACACCAGCGTGTGCCGGACTCGTTACCAGGATGTCAACACGCGCGCCTTTTCATCTTCTCCCTAATACGATATAGTCATCATCCCTCGCTGGGGTGGGAGAGAGAGAGAGAGAGAGAGAGAGAGAGAGAGAGAGAGAGAGAGAGAGAGAGACTCCTTGCTAAGTTTAGCGCTGGGTCCGTCCACTCCACGGTCAGTCTTGTATCGGTTCGTAAGCTAGAAGGAGTCTCTCTCTCTCTCTCTCTCTCTCTCTCTCAAAGGATCCCATTCTCAACACTGACTGTTCTATTGTACTGGTGTCATGTCACCCTCATTTCCATTACATACCATCGCGTGTAAAGACAGTTTCCTGTTAATCACAGTCATTGCATTCAACGGTGTGTTTTACTGGCACCAACTTCCTCTCTTCACAGTCCAGCCTCAGTAACCACTGATCCTGGCATCGCCAGAAACAAAAATGAGGCGTCTGGGTTTAAAAAGCCACAGATCCTCACACCAGAAGAATTATGAGGTGTTTGGACTTCATCCTAAGATATGAGTCCGCCTTACTCACCACCCGTGGTAAACTTCCTTTCCTCTCACACACACGGGTATCCCACATGAGTAATGACCGACTCACTGAGATAATGGAAGAGAATGAGGATTCTGGAATCCTTTGCAAATTCATTAGCGAACGAATGTTACTGAAAACTAGTGAACCACAAACGTAGCCGTCGTCGGCAACTTGCGAGCCACCTTTGACCTGATCCACTGTATACCGGCAAGACCTTTGACCTGACCAACTGTATATTGGCGTGACCCTTGACCTGCCCCACTGTATATTAGCGTAACCTTTGACCTGACCCACTGTATATTGGCGTGACTTTTGACCTGGCCAACTGTATACTGGCGTGACCTATGATCTAACCCACTGTATACTGGCGTGACCTTTGACCTGACCCACTGTATACTGGCATGACCTTTGACTAGACCGTTGAGCGTCTTAAGGTCAATACCATTTACAGAAAACTCTGCACTGAACTACGAACACGGTAATCTAACAAAGTTAACATTAAAAAAAATCTTGAATGGGCTAACATAAAGATGTACATGTACGCTCACAGATGTACTCACCCAGCTCCTGCAGTCCCGTCCGTCTTAAAGCACCCTTTTCACAGCGAAGTGGAAAGGAAAGTTCGACAACCAGACCTGTGGAATAAAGATGTTCGTGAACAAATCTGCTAAGAACAGCAGTGAAGTCGAGCATAATGATTAAATTTACAGTTCTAAAATGTTCTTCAGCATCATATATATATACCGGTATGGGTGTTAGTGGACTCCGCCTGCTTTAAGTTACAACGAAGGTGAAAAGTTTACTTTGACGAGGACGTATAATTGGGAGTAATGTCTCGTCAAAGAACTCCTCGATCTGAAGGAGTGACAGGCAGTAAAAAATGTGCTGCAGGAGTCTTCGAAAAGGTCCTGGGTAACGCCACTTTTAAATCATCTATAGCCGAGTGTGAAAAAAATATTCACGTTGTTAAATAGGCAGGATATTCTCACTTCCAGTAATCACTGTCAAATAATTCTTCTTGCTAATGAGAATCAACCTTGGCTAATTAACCATGACTAATTGTGAATCCAGGTCGTTGGATGTAATGATAACTAACTACCAAATGATCATTACCCGGCCCCGTACGTGTCAGTCCTGGCAATAATTACATTACTGCCAGATGTGATGTAAGCTACATTTTTGCCCCACATTTCAGTTCATTATTAACAGTACTACACAAACACACACACACACACACAGAGGAGAATAATTGACAGTCTGTAATAAGCTATAAAGCGGAAAAACTGTGCTTTGTTAACCTGGGGAAGGCATACCACAAAAGCACGGATAATGGGAAGTTTAACATAGCTGGGTCCGATAGAAGACGCCCCTGAGCACCAATTATTCATTAATCACATATATATAAAGTACTAAATATGTGCCACCTCAAGACTCACACATGTTTGGTGTCAAAGGCATTCGAAAATCTGAAAGTACTTGAACGAAACATTCCTTTGGCCCATGTTTGAAAAGCACAGGTGGTGTGTGTGTGCGTGTGTGTGTGTGTGTGTGGTGTCCTGGTTCTACCTTACCCACTGTTTGTTTACAAACAATTCCACCATATCAACCCATTCCCCCACCACACCCATGATCACCTACTGCACCCAACTTGGCCCATTCTCTACACCCATGATCTTCGGGGTGAAATCTGTTCACTTATTCAACCTCTGGGTAAAAAGTTAAATCTCCACTTCTCTGCGTTACAGTGGTCATTTCAACACACACAACGCTCCATAGACTTACCCAGAGCGCCTGGGCATTCCCCAGCCTTCGAAGGTACAAATGCCAGTATTCACTTTACAGTTATTGTCGAAAAGCTACAATTTATGAATACTTTTATGGAGTATCTATGAATATCATACTCACAGTACGGTAAAATCACAGCTGCGGAGAGTTCCTTGGTCTGCCATGACAGGCTCGCCGACCAATAACAATAAAACAACAAAAGAGAGATAAGAAAATACGACGGAAACCAACGAGACTCAGTGTGACGCTATTATTGCCAGATACTTTCTTTTAAACCCCATCTGCTGAGCAGACTGAAAACTACATCGATAGATAGAGACCGTTGCTGTAGAGGATGTTGAGATTCATTCACCCATTTACGTTTTCTTTCAGTCTATATATCATGATACAATTATGCCTGAAACTTTATAAACAAATATTTTGTGTGATATATAGTTTCGTCAATGTAGAAATCACGCACAATTTTTAGGACACGTTGCTCCAAATAATATATCCCTGTAACTGACTTAAAATCTACCTTTTGTGCCTACGTATTCCTTCTACCTGTAACCTCGGCTTTTATATAGGCCTTTCTTATGATCTTTTATGCCTGTGGATCTCCCAACTTGAAAAGCATTACTGCATGAATGTTTTATAACGCAATGGTAAGTTATCTCACGCTAATTCTGGAAGTAATACTCCAGCCTTTTACCCAATATTATATAAACTCTTTGACATTCTCTCAAAACATGTTACCAGAGTAATATATACATTTATAATATATTCTATGCCATATGGGATTCATTTCTAAGAAATTGCAAGGCCAAATTTCTCGAATGTAATTACTGGAAAAAATCGAGAGAAAATGAAACGGGAAATGCCACAACATTTATATATTCAGACCAACACAGCACCTGGCCTTTCGAGCGAGAGCTGAAACGATGTTGACAAGCAAAGACAAATTAAAGTTTTCCTTTAATACTCTAAGTGGTACCCGTTTTCTTTGAGGCGATTTCTTGTTTACACAGCCTCTAAGTCTGTGGCCTGTGGAACTGAGTGCTTTTCACTAAATCCGTTCAGATATACCCTACAGTATACTGTATCCTATTCCTACAGTATACTGCAGCCTAGGCTACATTATTTTTGTGGTTGTGTGTTAAATGGGAACATTAGGATTACTGATAAACCTATTCAGTAGAACATGGATAGCAGTAATAAACATAACTGTAGCCTATACTGTGTATATATTTGGACGTCATGAAATTCAAAAACCTTTTATGTTCCCATTTGATTTAGTAATATTGCTGTCAATAGCGAACGTGTTTAATGGCAACGCTAATGCAATTTACTGTTATTCCGACTTATGGATGAAACACCTATCATATAAAGCGATAAATCAGTTATCATTTTAGATATTGATGCAAATTCCCCAGGGGGAAGTTAAGGCAGGTGTACACCACGTCATTTTTACACATCTTTCCTGTTATTTTCATGAATTTTAAAGAACGTGTTTGGTATGGGGCATAACGGCAAGCCGTTTTCTGTATTGAAGTCTACCAGCAGGTCATTGGCAGCAAGTTCTTGACCCCGGAACCACTATGTGAATCGATTCATCATATATACGTGTGTGTGTGCATATATATATATATATATATATATATAATCGTCCAAGGCCGTACGCTATTTGTGAACAGAAGTAGTTTATTGACTGGAATTACCGCCATGAAGAACGACGTCTCGAAAAGTGATTAATGCAGCTGAATTTAAAAGTACGATTTAAGATTGGGTTCTGAGTTTATAATTAGGATTTAAGACTGAGTTCTAAATTCATAAATACGATCTAAGATTGGGTTCTTATTCTATAAGTAGGATTTAAGACTGAGTTCTGAATTCATAAGTAGGATTTAAGATTGGGTTCTGAAGTCATAAGTAGGATTTAAGACTGGGTTCTGAGTTCATAGGTAGAATTAAAGACTCAGTTCTGAGTTGATAAGTAGAATCTAAGACTGAGTTCTGAGTTCGTAAGTAGAATCATAAGAGCGAGTTGGTTTCCACTGCTTCCTTGAGACGTGAATGATGGATTTAGCTACTGACCCACAGCATATGCCATCCAGGCAGAGGCAATGGGTGGCTAGACTTCAGGAAGGATCTTGGAGAGAGTAACACGCTAGAAA
>JAUUDW010559644.1:0-12015 GCA_032361385.1 Panulirus guttatus | reverse complement strand
GTCATTAAGGCCGGCAAAGTCCAGTGACACAATTCACACCCCAACCCCTTGCTCAGGGGGGTCGGTAACCGCCTAGCCATGAAGTGAGCTATATCCCCGGGGAGCAGCCGGGGAGCGAACGCACGGCCACGGCGTGGCTCGCAACGCCCTAACCAACCACACCGCCAAGGCGGCTTTCCTCATCGTCTCTCCTTAATCTATGATCTTTTCCATTTTCCTGCGTGTAATAACTTCGTATATACTCTTCTCTCCTTTCCCATTTGTAATACATCTTTCTATTCTGCATTCACGAGTTTATTTATTAATCTTCACTTCCACAAGCGATGGGTTTTAATTCCTTATGACTCAGCCAGAAAAACACAAATGAGATTCCAGCATGTCGTGTGAATCTTTTATATGTATCTCGGTAGACACGAAACTCATGAAGGAACATCGAGGTGAACGCGTGATAATTCTGCAGCAAGTAATGCCTTGTGGAAGAGCCAGGTTAGGTCAGAACCCACAGAACCCTTCGCCAGACGTGTGTTGTGTGGAATAATAAGTATCATCAATAACGTCTTAAAGAACATACGAAGAGAATGTGGCATTTGACCATAAACTTACATATTGTTTGTCAGTTTTCTACCTCCCCGAAAGCCATCAGAATCTTCATTCCTTACATTCGTTCAACATTTATTTTGCTCTATTTTTACTATTCAGTTTAAGGCCTGGCCTCACTAGGGGCATCTATCTATGGCAGAGATCTTTGTAAACAGACAGATTTCATTTATGATCATCGTTTTCAAGTCTCTTTTACGTTCATGGGTTGGGTATGGTGCATCCAAACTCGAAGACCCTTTTCAAGAAGGATTTGAAAAATGCGTCAATATCTTCCTTCGTCAGTCACTTCATACGAGAGCCTCTGGATGGGCAGTGGGGCGTGCCAGGGGACGGCGGCAACTGGACGGGGATCGTTGGGGAGCTCCAGCACCAGCAGGGGGACCTGGCCCTCGATCTCACCGTGACCTCCCAGAGGGCGACGGTGGTGGACTTCACCAGGATTTACATCGACGAACCTGTTGCCATCTTATCGTCGAAGCCCCGACCTCTGCCGGAGTACTTGTCGCTGATAAGGCCCTTCGAAGGTACTTCGACTCGAGCTCACGAGAACCGTTGTATCACTCGTTGACATTAAAATTCTTGGGCATGACGATGCGACCACTGAGTACCACGAGTACAATCTTCTGGTCAGGTCGTCACGCCCAAGGATGAGTAAATAACATACAACACTAGTTAGCTGACAACGTGTTCGGCTGAAGTTCAGATATGTTGTGGCGTTCGAGGTGTTATTTCTCTATCCATACCGTCCGTCAGGAAAGCTGTGGGTGATTCTCCTGGTTAGCATCGTGGTCTGGGGAGTGACCCTGTGGGTGATGCAGAAGGCATGGTCGTGGGCGTCTGGTGAGAGGGGACTGAACCTCAGCTCTGCCCTCTTCTACAGCTGGGGTGCCATGCTTCAGGACCCCCCAGATAAACCTCCTAGAAATGTTACTGCTCAGGTAAGCTACGGGGGTCAGTTTGGTTTACATACCGTTGACAAGAAATGGAGCAAAGGTCACTAGATGTGCAGGTGTTTACGGGCGTTAGGGAGGGAGGCTGAATGATGGCAGCCATCAGTACTCTGTCTGTGCAGGTGTTGGTCGGGTGGTGGTTGGTGTTCTGTCTGGTGGTCACTACTGCTTATCGCTCCTCCCTCATCTCCCACCTGGTGGTCCAGGGCAAGTCCCCGGTCATCAACAGCGCGGAGGACCTAGTCAGTCGAGAGGGCTGGAGTTGGGGCACGCCACGGATGACGGGCGCCCTTCTCTCATTTTTGAGATCGAGTCCCAACCCAGCCATACTGAAGATGTACCATGGTATGCAGGTGAGGGACCTTTAGATTTCAATAATTTTCACTTAGTGAGACGACAGTTTTCATACGAATAGATAGACATAGCCATGATTATTATTTGATTTGACATCAGTAACTTTTCTCGATCAGTTTACCGTGTTGGTGTGGGTACTTGGATTCCCTTATCGGTAATCTCCTCTTTCCCTACTCCTCACTCTATCATCCCATTTCATTTCCACTCTCTCTACCATCCTGCAACAGGCGAACAGTATTGACGAGGGAATGAATTTGGTGCTTCAAGGTGGATACTCATTCATCTACAACAAATATTACGCCAGGACGCTCATCGCCACCCGCTTCACGGATGATATTGGATACACCCCTATCCACATCAGTGCCACGGAATATCCACTCTTCGCAGGGGACGCGTGGGCATGCAGGTGAACTGATCACTATCATCTCATCTCACAGTCAAATCTAGTCATCTCTTACCTCTTGTCAAAACTAGTATGATTATTTATCTCACTGCTAAAACAATAACTGTTTTCTTACTGAATGTAACCAATAAGTCTATTATATGTATTGAACTAGAAATAGTTGAAAAAATTAGGGAAACTGATTCTTTGTTAAAGATTTTACATAACTTCGTCAGGAGGGGCGCGCCCTTCCGCCGTCGCCTGGACCTGACGATACAGCGACTGCTGGAGGCCGGACTCATCAAATTCTGGATGGACGACGTCATTGCCACCCACGTGAGGAACAACCGAAGGAAAAACCAGGACGGCTTGGGCAGCGAGGCTAACATTATCTACCAAGTAATGGAACTTTTGTTCTGCTGAACACGTAATGATCACGTGCAGAACAGAATTCATGAACAGAACGACGATTGTTGTAGCGTCTTAAATCTCGTTATTTATACATTCTTCTAGAGGGATGACGAGCAGGTGGTTCTGGGTCTCCACCATCTCCAGGTGACGTTCTACCTCCTGCTGCTGAGCTATAGTCTTTCCTTCGTCGTGTTCCTGACGGAGAAGTTCTTCAACAGTTACCACAGTCCACAGATCCTCTCCTCTTGTCAGGGAGACTACCCTTGAGTCGTAACTGCTTTCAGTAAAGTAATGGGATCTCAGAGATACTTAGCGAAGGTAACAACTGATCTTTAAAACTATATAAAATGATGAGGTACAATATATATATACGAGCGCCCATCCTCCCCCACTTTCCGAAGAGACGAAGGTGGCTTCTCTCCTCCTCCTCCTCCTCTTCTTCACCATCATCATCATCATCTTCTTCTTCTTCTTCTTCATCTTCTTCACCGTCACCATTGTATTTCATCGTCTGATAAACACACGATCGTGTCTTATCTTCTTTTTCCTGTGGTCTACTGACTCACAATAGACAGACCTCTATGGCAGTCTGCTTTAGGACAGAATCAAAATGCAAAACACGGTACAATTCAGACAAAGAGAATGCTCAAAGGAGTTAATTTTTCAGGATCTTCCAGAAGCTGTGCTACTTCCGTTTGTATGGAAATGTCAGCTCCTCTGGGGCGAGAAGGTTTTTGACGAAACTGTATTTCCAGAGAATACAGCCTCGCCAAAGTTGACTTTTTTCAGTAGGATGAGAAGACCTGCATGTTCTACTGAGCTCCCCAGTAGACACCTGAAACATGTGCATTCAAGGGGTTCTCTTGTGCATGAGAAACACCCACAGCACACAACACCAGCTGTAGCGAATGACACGACCGCTCCATTGAGTAAACTTTCAAACTTACACCATATTGTTTACTGTTCATTTAAAGTTTTTATTGTGATCCTGACGTGCAAGAAATGACACAACGTGTCCACAATCACCTTAGTTAAGTTCTCCATCCTTCATGTACGCGTCCACAAACATATGCTTAGGTTTAACATGCTAGTTCAGTCCTCAGCTATAATTTGATACACGGTAATCAATAAGTTATGAAAGGGTAAATGGATTATTTACGTTCTGCATCAGTCAGTGCAGTGCGCTGCAGTCTGACGTAATGTGTGAATTATGGATCTGTGCGTGAGGGCTGTGTTTATGTTCACGGTCCGGAATGTCCCAAGTAGACACGTATTTCTGGGGAGCGGCTGTAGGCAAATTGTTATCTTTTTTGACTGCAATATTTTAGTCAGTCCTTTGGAAGTGTGTTATTATTTTGTCGATACGTTTTCATCTGCGTGCGCATTTTGTATATTCTTTTTTTTTCTTCGTTAAAACTAGTGAGTGTTTGTGTGAGAAAGCCACTCAGCTGTGGTTTTCCTAATAATGCTTGAGCAGAAATTCTATTTTACCAGAATATCTTAAAGGAATCATCTCATAAGATTGCTTAAGTTTCATTTCCTTAAACCATTCTAGTGTTTCATATTTTGTGTTCTAAGTGTTTATCTAAACACCAGTCATTTTATTGATGACATTTGAGTAACAATGAATTCATTACTCATGCAGAATTCTTTAAAAGAATATAAGTTTTCAAGGGAAATGGGTCATCCCTTGTAATCTAAACCTAAAAGAAATGAGTTCACTGGTTGAGGGACCCTAAGACACACAAATCCGGATTCCAAAACCTCACTCTATTTATTCGTAGCGAAGCCATATTGTCTGTCCCTACTGCGCGAAGACAGCTGACCAGAAAGCAACATTGAACAGGACAATCAAGACGGGAAGAATGACAAATCTGTAGTAGTTCAGGAATCTGAGGTTGGTCGGCAAAAGGTCCGACGAAGGGCTCGAGCCTCTTGGCTGAGTCTGGCCGTCCCGCACGAAGATCTTCTGTCTCTCGTCTTTGCGGAGGGTCTTCCGGTCGACGAAGATGTGGATGACTATGTTGACGAAGAGGAGGAATATGATGAAGAAGAACCAGACGTCTATGAGCTTGATTGAGGCCGTAGTAGGGAGGGAGCTGGACATGTTGGCGAAGAGGGTGTAGAGGACCAGCAGCGTCGTGAGCGACATGATGGCTCTTACATTCAGCGCCTCCAGCTTGACGAAGAGCGTCGACCAGCTCACCAGCAGGAGGAGACCCGAGGGCACGAACGTGCTGAGGAGGATCACCCCCTGCCGCCGGTGGAGTTCGAACTGCACCACAAACCGATCGAGCTCGGAAGATGCGGTCCACAGGTTCCTGATGGTGTACATGGCGAGGTTCTGCGGTCCTGTGTAGGAGATGGTCGCTCCTTCGGCAGCTGCGAACTGCACGTACCCATCGTATTCGAGGGGAAGCCGAATGTCGATCTTGCACAGCTGCACGTCGAAGGGGTAAGCGTACAGCTGGAAGTTGCAGGTCACTCGAACTGAATACCTCTGAGTGAAAGACAGCTCATTGGCGGAACCTGGATATGTCACGTCTGTGGAGAGAGGATGTTCCGTGAGTTTGTGTCCAAATTGTGCATTGCTGCAGAACTTTTTGAGGAAGCAACGTGTTGTTCTATTGTCATTCAAACGCGATAAAAATTACAAAAAAATATGTATAATCATTTAACATTAATTTCGTTTTCGTAAATATGACGTCCGTCACTTGATAAATTTCATTCGACAGACAGAGAGAGAGAGAGAGAGAGAGAGAGAGAGAGGAGACTTACCCATATCAACATCATTGAAGCTTGGAGGAATGGCATTCCTGGCGGTCTTGACGAGGAAGCTCTGTCCCAAGAGCTTCATGTGCCCACCATCCAGGTTCATTATGTGGTAGACCGGACGCCACACTTTCCTGGATTCATCGTCAGTCAAGATGGTGCCGTTCTTCGACTCCTTTAGGTGCTTCAGCCTCAGCCTGTCGTCCGTCCAGGTCAGGATGAACTGGAACTCCAGATCAACAGCCATGTTCATGTCGTCAACATTGGCTATGCGAGAGAGCGACAGGGAAGAGATTAACGAGAGGACACCACCCTGAGCTCCGGTCGGGGGCATCTGTCGTTGAAACTCGTCCCCGTTGTCGACGACGTTGCAATTCATCTCGTCGCTCTGGTCCCTGCAGTCGTTACGGTGGTTACAGCGCCTGTCGTAGTCGATACACTCGCCAGAGTCACACATGAAGTGTTCCTGGCCACACACCGACAGGCTGAGTGACACCGTTTGGTCGGCTGTGATTTCGCACGTCTCCTTGAGCAACTTCCACTCCCTCCGCCCGATCGGGTAGGCGTTGCTACCAACCCCGACGGCCCACATGAGCGTCGCGTTCGTCGCAGGGTCGACCAGTTGCCATCGTGAGGTTTCGACAACCCACGTGATTAGGAGACCGTAATATCCACGGAAAAATGGCCTCCCGCTTCGAGAGGCCTGGACGCGGAACCTCGTCCGCATCTCACTGTCGAAGCACAGGCCGCGCAGACGGAGGAAGTCGGTGCTCTCGAAGCTGCAGGCGGCGCACCTCTTAACCGTCTCGTGACAGTATTCCGTCTCCCAGAACCCGTCCACTCGCAGCGCAGTGCATCTCAGGACGGAGCCGCGAACCGACGTCGTTGGAGCGAAGTTGGTGTACGAGATTGGCCTCCCGGTGATCGTCTCGGTCAGTGCAACGCTCTTCTCTCGGATATCGACGCCCAGCCAGAGTTTCCACAGCGCCGTTGGGTTACAGGTGTTCCTGAAGTGGAAGAGCTGCTCCGTCAGGAGTTGGTTGTCGCGGCTGGAGGAAGGGATGGCCAGGGTGGCGTTGAGGAGGCTACAAACAGCCCGCGCTGCCCGATGGCTCCGTTCCTCCGGCAGGATGACGTAACGTGGCTCCGTTCTGAGTGAGAGAATTGCACGTCTGAAAAATGATCTTGCACGAAGACTGAGTTGAAGAGGCTCCCACTGCCAACGAAATGGTAATCGTCATCACCAAGGCGGTGAGCAAGCACACAAACACTTCTGACGAACAACCTGCTTTCCTAGTTTTCGTGGCTCTCGAAATTACCAGCTTTTATTATAAAAGAATGTCATATTCCAAATCGAGGTCTTTATATTGTAAATACAATAATCCAGACTTTTAACAATTTTGGAGTGAATTAAAGAACTTTAACCACATATAAATGAGTTAGATATCTATGTTATATATATAAATGTTAAGATATAAAACTTATATGCATAAAGTAAAACCTCAGAGTAACTCTAAATAATCGTTCTCATGAGATCATGATAGACAACGTCATCTTCAGACGTGTGGCTTACGGACTGCATCTTTCCCATGGACTACCGAGCTCCTCTTCCACTGGTATCAGAGATAAATCATCATCATCATTACCTGCAGAGGAGCGCTGTCTCAACCCACCGCTCCTCGACGCCAAACACCTCCATCTCGGTGGCATCAGAACTGAAGAGGTTCCCTCGACCGGCGGACGTCGTCCTGCAAGACGCCATCTGACGGATCGTACCCGCGTCCAGCAGTCGGTCCCACAAGGAGAGCTGGGTTATGTCTCCTCGATGGATCTAGAAAATGAAATGTCTGTAAGCCAGTGGCCATGGAATCACCAAGAAAATCAAGTCTGATAATTCAACGGCTCCTGCACCCACTTAGATGTTTTATTAAGCAGAATGACGTACCTGGACCGTACTATTACCTGTGTGGCGTCAAATCCTCCCCCTTGAGTGTCTTGTTCCTGGCCAACGACTAGCGTGCCGTTCATAGGGAAGGGCCAATCGCTGCGCGATGGCCCTCTGTAAACCTCCTGGAAGCCAGAGATACAAGGAGACGTCAGCTGACCACTACAAACAAAAAACAAACCTGATCCACCAAATGTTTATTAGCTTTCTTGTTTTGGTACATTTGTTGTAAGCTGAACAGTCGGTTGAGGGCATAGATGGTGGGAAATAATACCGTTACTCACATCTTGTCTCTATTATTTAAGAAATGAGAGTTGTTATTCAGTCTTTCTCTCCCTCGTCATGAGTATGGGTCATAGGAAAGAGCTGTGAGTTACCTGGCCTTGCCAGTAGAGGGTGTATGCGTTCTCCTGCAGCAGGTGGCAAACGTGGTACCACACCTCCGGCAACACCTCTCCTGGTAGCTGGCCGTCCAGGGGGCCCTGAATGAACCAGCTGGAGAACAGGTTCTCTCTGTGACCTAAGGAAAGTTCCTGGTGTTTTCACTTTGTGGCGATGAAGGGTGTAAGTGATCTAGGTACGTTTGTGTATAATAACTAAATCACTCGATCTATATGTGTGAATTATAGTTAATACTGTAAATAACATTTATGACTAAGAAAATGAGACTCCACTAGATTGTAGAGACATTTCTAAATATCATTCTTATATTTTCCATGAGGAAGAAAGAAAAAAAAGACTTACTCACAAGACTTCAAAATACTCCATGCAAACTTTTGCCAGGAAATGAGTTAGATCATCTAAGATCCCCATGAGTACTGGCTACTCACCAAGACCCACCCACGCGTAATGGCTACTCACAAAGACCCCCAATGAGTACTGGCTACTCACCAAGACCCCCATGAGGACTGGCTACTCACCAAGACCCCCATGAGTTCTGGCTACTCACCAAGACCCCCCATGAGTACTGGCTACTCACCAAGAGAGAAGGGATCATGATTGTCGAATGTCGTTGCGTAAGACACATGAGTATTATCCTCGACAAACATTTCAAACCTAAAAAAAAGAAAAAAGAAAGAGAGATTTTAGCCCAATATGCAAATGTTATGTTTCTAGGACAAATTTACTTTACACTAAAGTACTCAAATGTTATCTAGAGTACTTATAAGTGTGTTTATATTTCCACCGATCTCGGCCGAGCTGAAGTGTGTTATGAGCTTAAAGTATGTTATCAGACTGAAGTGTGTTTTGAGTCGGTTTCTTTATCAATGTGCTCCTTCAAAACACACTCACTCTCACATCTGTCAATAGTATTGCTCTTACCTTATCTTATCTTATACTATGGTAAATCGATAAAGGCAGAGGAATGATTCTTGGAGGCTTACCACTGATAATAGGAAAGAATTGTGATGGAGGCGTGTCCACCATATGTGTAGAAGAGTGTTGAAGCGTCTCTTCCTTTCGTAACTGTATAAGTCTAAAAGGAAATTAAACTACCAAATGAATGAAGAAGCAAGACATAGTCATCACACGTATGAATGAAAGAATGAACGCGTAGATGAAGGAGACTCCACTGTCGTCACTATCGTCCTCACCATCAAAAAAAAAAAATTACCATCATCACCATCATCTCCACCACTACCACCACCGTCGTCTCCACCACATCACCACCACACGGTGACCACAAACACATTCCACCCGTCACGGCGCAAATGGGCCCAGGAGTTGATTTGAACCACGTCTGGCACAATTCTGTACACAGGTTATTGGCTAATCGAACTGAACCGCCGCCTCCTCCTCCTTCCTTCCTTCCCTGACTTCACTATAATCACAAAGGTTTTACAGAGTTCGATGGCATGAATTCATGGCAGTAATGTTGTTGTTACTGTGTTGGGTAAAGCCTCTGAGAATTGTCAATTACTCTCTTTAGAGATGTCGTGACTGCGTTCAGTCAGAATTAATCATTTGATATCTATCTAAGTATATCTATATGTAAATAGATAGATAAATAGATATAAATGCACACACACACACACACACACAAATAAGAAAATGTAAATTTTTAGAATTTTTTCGTCTCGCGATTCGATCCAAAAACCATTTTTGCCTCATTACATTTGAGTAATTCTGATTTATTCTATTTACTCTTAAGTATATTTGCTTTACTTTAAATATGTACAGATCTTTTTTTCTAACTTTCGTTAGTTCTATGTTAGATAAAATTAGTGGTCATGGACGCGTTGTACTAACCACCGAACCATTTTAGAGAAATTTTAATTTTAAAATTTGTGATTTCCCTTCAGCAGTTAAGGAGCGACCTGGCATGACCTCCTACGTTGGACAGACCTGATCCTGTAGCAGACGGAGAGCTGCATGACGGGCGTCGACGCCTTGGAGAAGTTGAACCTCAGGAAGACGTCGTCAGTCGAGGCCCTCCAGGCTCCACGCTGTAGGCTGTAGACCTTCACTCGGTCCTCCTGTAGCACCTGCTGCTCTTCCTGCTGCTCCTGCTTCTGTGGCACCTTCTGCTGCTGCTGCTGCTCGGGTTGAACGTCAGCTGTGCAAAAAAGAGAATCTGTGACAAAAATTCCAGTCAGATGACTCATATTCTTTTTCTTGTGTTACAAAGTGGGAGAGAAGAATTTTTACACGATAAAATGAATTAAAATATTGTATATGTATGTGTCTTTATCTTAATATGATTAGGTATTTGTCCTGTACGAGGAGGGAGTTTTACACTCGTAGAGTCCCATCTCTTGTATGGATGTGTGTGTGTGTGTGTGTGGGTGTGGGTGTATGCCTGTGTTTACTGTGACATGCCTAGAAATGGGATGGTGTTATGCCACATTATCAAGAGGGTCGATGTTCCCCTCACAGCTCCCTTGCAAAGATGAACTTAACAGTAGACTTATTAGAACAAATAATCTTTCACATAGCCACAATGTTTCTAAGGATCTATTTCACCAAATGCTTATATATACGACGAATCATTTAAGTAAGTCTTGGGGTCACATTACTTTATTTCGTATGATTGATAATGATGGAAATACTGTCTTGTTTTTATAGAGATATCCCATCTATATTTACCTAAATCGAAACCATTCTTATTTCTTTATAACAAAGGCTTTAGCATTGGAACACCACTTAGGAGACAGTCTCATATCTCCATAACAAAGGCTTCAGTAATGAACAGCAAGTCGATAAGCCACTTTCATTTCTTGTATACCAAAGGCTTCAGTTAGTAATGAGCATCAGTCCTGATTGAAGGAAGGGAGGGAGAGAAGGGACCTTGACTGACAGACAAATAGGGACCGAAGAGGATCAGAATCCCTTCACCACTCACGTGCGACAACAGCAGCAGCGGCCAGAAGACACCAGAGTAGGATCCCAGCAGACGACATGACACCTCTCTTCTCAGATGGCGGATCTTCCGCTGGCGCGGAGGTCTTGTTGAGGAGGAGGTGAAGGAAGAAGAAGAAGATGAGGAACAATACGATCACCTCGATCTATAATGCTCGGACGTCCCTATCTCTCTCTGAATCGTAAAACAAGGACGCTTTTTTTTCTTATCTCTCTCTGTGGGAATTACATTATCGTGACGTGATGGGATTACATTTTCTTAATGTTACGATGCATCTGTAAATAACAGCGGTGCCTGAAATATTTCATTAAGCATTGAGCATCACTGCTTCCCCCGCCACAACACTATATCAAAAGCAACACCTAGTTTTTGCCTGCCACACTAAACGTAATGTTTTCTAACTCCCTCAGAAGAAGAAATCAGTTTTTCTTCCTGTGATGAATGCCAAGGAACGTACAGGCAGCACAGTAGCACACACACTGAAACACATAATTCTCTACTACACACTCCAGACTCGGGTTCCTCTACACCATCCTGGGACAAAGAGACCTACTGACTTTTATTCTTGAATGACGGGTGTGTATATGTACCTTATGCATTAACCCTTTGGGCAAGACAGTACGACCCTCGAGCACGGTGGTACGACCCTTGAGAGTCGAAAGACGCGCTTTAAGGCGTTCATCTCAACCTAATGTGCTAAGCGTTGAGTGTTTCCAAGACCTCACAGTAGACATCATTTATACAAAAACCGATTATAGACCTTCCATGATAAAGTTACATTGGATGATTGATAACTATTACAAGATTCTTGGACAAATAGACATATTTTAGGTTAACTATATTGACATAAAAAGGGATAAACGTGGTGAGAAGAGGATATGAGTGATAAAATAGGAGACATTAAGATGGCAAGACTATCGTCTCCTCCGATAGCTCCAGCTTTATCATCATCTGGCCAATCACAGCCGCATACGTCATCATCATCTGGCCAATCACGGACACAGACGTCATCATCATCATGCCAGTCACATCCCGCGTACGTCATCGATAACTGACCAATGAAAGCCAACACTTTATGCAGTATTTCTGTACCACTCAGTGACCAATTATCGCTTAATTGAGGCCTTGGATGTGGGTGTCTTTTGCAATTAATTAGTAATTTTTTTCTTTTTTTTTATGTTGAAGGCTCCAGTCACGGACAAAAGTCCACATCAAGGCCGGGCCCTAATTGAAATATAGA
>JAUUDW010559422.1:0-12018 GCA_032361385.1 Panulirus guttatus | reverse complement strand
AAAAAAAGGTACTTTTCATACACATTCTTCAAAGCAAACACCTGGTCCAAACATCTTCTACCACTTCTGAAACGATACTGTTCCTCTCCAGTCTGATGCTTTGTACATACCTTCACCCTCTAAATTACCACTCTCTCACACAACTTACTAAGTACACTGAATAAACTTTTTTTCTTTTGTTGTAGGCTCCAGTCATGTACAAAAGGCCACATCAAAGCTGGGCCTCAATTGAAATATAGAGAGAACAATGAAAGACAAAAAGAAAAGGCAAGGGAAAGTATTTATGAATTTTGGGAAGTGAAAAACCTGTCTTTTAAAATGATACAGGTAATAGTTATTGGGAGACATGAGACGGTAAAGAGTTCCAAAGCTTCAATGTGTAGGGAAAGAGCGGTTATCAAAACAGCCCATCCTTGAGCAGCAGATGGCCGCACAGTAATCATGTGATGGAACAGCTTGCCGAGCACTGCATGGTCTACCTAGTAGTGGGGGCAGGCAAGCAGCTAGCTCAAGGGAGCAAAAACCAAAGTAATACCTATAAAAGAGGGAAAGTGAAGCAACACTGCTGCATAGGACAAGCGGGTCAAATTTGGAAGTAAGCCTGGGACTGTTTCTAAGCCTGACCGCTTTTAACCCAACTCTGCCAAGTAAGGATGCAGAGATAGAACCACCCCAGATGTCAGAGCAGTACTACATACGAGGACAAATCAATCCTTTGTATAATCAGAGCAACTGTTCGGAAGAAAATAAGTTTCGACATCTAAACAGGTAACTTAATTTTTGAGACAGACTTAGCTATTCCTGTAATATGGGGTTTCCAAGAAAGAGTGGATGTTACAATAATAACAAGTATGCTCTATGAGTCAAGAGGTGGAATTACAGAACCGTCAATTACAAAAACAGCTTTCATACAAGCAAGAACTTGTTGAGCACTTATACAAAAGACAGGTCCACATCCACTCATCCTTCAGCTGGATTCCAACAATATACCACAAAACCTGGCAGGCAAATGCCAGGTGTTTCAGCTTTCTTGCTTTTAAAGTATTGCCTGAACTCTAAGTGATACTGAACCCCAATAATGGTGTTATGGTTTTAAAGTTTAGTCCCTAGACAAAACAAGGTCATGTCTTTATAAGGTAATTAATCAATGCCAGAGCAAAAAGGACAAGGTGCCAATGCCGGGCTAAAATGGCCAAGACTTAACACAGTAACAATCGCTAAAGTAATCACTAAAAGTGGAATATAATTATCAAATACTTAAGTTTAACTAATAAACTGATATTACTTTAGTTAATATTAAGAACTGCCACACCCCTGAACTTGACAAATTAGTTGTAATTATGAATTTTAAGGGTACCACCTAGGTCACATATCTTTCATTCTGCAATATCTGAATGAAGCATGGTCTAAATCCATGGTGATAAATAAAGCATTTGTGGCAAGGGAGAGTGAACTTGGGGTTAGATGAAGTAAAAGTACCTTTCAGTGAAATATCTGTAGCAGTCACTAGATCCTATGGCAACTTAATCAAACTTCCCTTAGCAGCCAAACCATACCTTATTTCCAATGCTACTTGAAATTTTTTTTATGGTTACTGTGGTAAAAGTCTGATTTAGTTACCCAATCCTTTCAAACTTGCATATTCAGTTATTTTGTTCTGAAATGCTTATGTAATGTTTAAAAAGTAAAATGATGGGTGTAGAACAAGAATTTGAGAATTATATGTCATTCAGTTTGAAATAAGGTGATACTGGTATATTAGTGAAAATTTGTTAATATGAAAGAAGGTAATACATTTGTAAAAGAAAAAAAATCAACAGAACATAACCATGGAGTTACTTTGAATTAATATTCTACTTAAAATATACCCATGACTGAGTACTAAGCATACGGCAGGTCATGCCAACCGAGGACAGACTGAGCAGTCAAGAAGACAAATTTAATAATGGTATATCTACACTTCAATTTTGGCTTCTGATGATGATAAACAAGGGTTGCAACCAATTTGACATTCATGAACCCCATAATTTCCATGAAATACATAAACCTCTGTACTTTTCTTTTGTGTATAATTACCCAGGACTTTTTTAAAGGCTGCACTACCTCCAGTAGCCAGAAAATGTACACTTCTTCAGAGTGAGATGTTCTTAGACAAGAATTTAATCCCAGTGATACAGCCTCACCAAAGGTGACTTCATTCACAGGGTAACCTCTTGCTGGCAAGGCCTAGTAGCACCACCCTTAGAACTACCACCAAATTCAATGTTGGTAATTTGTCAGAAAGAGGTCAAGCATCTTTTATATTGGAGATCTTCATTCCACTCTTATGGATTCATCATTTCTATAATATAAAACGATTTAAGAGTGTGAGCTTTTCCATTTTTCACACATACATCTTTCAATATCAAATGATGCATTAGTGGGAAGGTTAATAACTGGAAAATTTGAGACTAAATAATATCAATAATTAATAAATTAACCTTTTGATGTATAATAATGTGTTTTACAGTGCTTAAAATGAAATGTGCAAGTTGAAGAAATACACACATGCGGTTCAATAACTGCCAAATTCCCAACATTGACAAAAAATTTCACGGTCAGTGGTTGTTGGCATCTATAACAGGTGTCAAGAGAAAAACAATGGGTAGACACTAAGACTGACATGGTCTCATGTATCTTTCTGAGGAATGCTCATCTCTATAAATAGCTTAATTCATTTTTGAATGAATCTGACATATATACATTAAACAGGTTTGGTAATATTTATTGATGGAAAAACAATGTTCTGAAACGGAATGTCTCGTAATCTTGGAAAACTGTTCATTAGGGAACAAAGGGAAAACAATACCTTGTCATTAATGACAATTTTTTTTTTCCGTTCCTTAGATATTAAAAGTTTGACTAATGATGTGATTCTTGGAGTCTTTTCAAAAGGTTCATCTAGGGAAAAGTGTGTAGTGGCTGTGATTTTATTAAATAATCAGTAATGTTTAAAAAAACGACTCATGCTGCAATTGACATATTTTGACGTAAGGGGTTTATTGCAATCCTTACTCTCTTTAGACAATACAGAGAGTGGGATCTTAAGTGTAGTGCCTCCTACAATATCAATTATTAAGTAAATCCTGCCCCCTATTGGACGTTTGGTAAGCTTTACGTGAGCTTTGTTGATTTTTGGGCTAGTTCAGACATATGTAAGATATAGTGATCAAATTACTGCATAAAGATATCTCTTCAACATCAAGTCAGGTTCTAAAAAGTCCCAAGACATATGAACCTTTTGAACCAAAAAACCCTTCCTCCAAACCCTACCACTAAAAACTTACCTAACATTAAAATATGATATGCAAATGAGATTTGTTATTCCAACCCTCTTAATTAATCACTTCCAGAAGCATGATCAGTTCTATGAGAGAACAGGTAAAATAAACCTAGAACACTTGTGTCCTTTTGTATAAACATTACAAATTACCACCTTACTTTACCTGGGCTTTACAGCCCTCCATACTATCGCCTCAATTATTACAGAATACGTAAAACGAGGTGATGTTTGCTCTGTATGCCTATTACACTTTTCTACCAGACCTGTAAAACTAGTTTGGTTTAAGTAAGGCTGTTAGATTAGAATCATACGTTACAAAAGAATATTCTAATTGTTCTAGTCATCCTCTTCACCAACTAGAGTTGTGTAAAACGGTGCAAAATCCAGGTAACAAAAAAAAAATTTTAATTCATGTTCCTCGGTCTAATTTCCTTCTAATTCTAGTATGCCATCACTGCATAGCGTAAGAAGCAATATCTCTACATGATTCAGGTGGTGCTATTAAACTTTAGAACTACCTAATTACACTTTTTTTGGTAACGATGTTTCATTGGATGTTTAGCCCATTCCAAGCATTTTGTTGGAAAGGGTCATTTAAACCTTTGTCGTGACCCAACTTGGGTACGCGAAAAGTACAAACGCCAACATAAATCTTAATCTCTGTTCATATTCAATAAAGAAAACAAGGCTAATTTCACTGTAGTTTACTTCAATTGCCTAGAACATCACATACCGCCCCCTGTACCACCGCACTTAAAATGTAGTCCCGGTCAATGACAGCAAGGAGCAATATCACAAAACAAACACACATTCGATGCAAACAGCAATGGTAAACACATCCTTGGCAAGACTTAAGGCATTTGAAGTCAATCGTATCATTAATATATTATGGCAAACAGGTGAAGTACTCAAACCTTTATAATTCGGGTCAACACAACAAATAACACTCCGCCATTTTCAACACTGCTTTTGACTTGTGACGTCATCCGCGTCTGTAGAGAGAGCGGGAGAAATATAAAATGATTGAAAATATATATGTATGTGTGGGTTATTTCAAATTTTAGTGTAATATTTTGTGTAGATTCTACAGGTATGAGTGATATATTTAGTTGATAATATGAAATAAATCTATACATTGTCTTGTTCTTCCTAGAAATTACTATTAAATCATCCTCTTCCTGGCTGACAACACTTGATGACAATAATGATGGTAATAATAATAATATAGGTGATAATTACAGAAGTGATTATAGCAGTAATAAACATTAATGTTATCCGCTTTTCATTCCACTGGCTAGATTAAGTACATGCCTACTACCTCAAAAATTACTCATATACAACCGTAACTCATGTGTGAGGAGTTAAACTGAAGAACGAACTTCCTCACTGGTGTGATTGACTTGTTTAGTGAGAGCAACGTATCCATTCACAATTTTTCTTTCTATTGATTGCCGACATGGCACGGGTAAAAGCATGCTTCACTCGTGGTCATCTCGAATGAAATGAAAATGGTCACCTTGAATGACTCAAACACTGCTTCATCGCCTGCTGCTTTTCTTACTAAACCTATGCTCTTCAGGTAATCTCTTTTCGGACTGTCCGAAAAGCGCTTCTCTGTCTGGACACAAGTAAGGCTTATGGTCCTGATGGCATCCATCCCCATGTACTCAAAGAGTGTGCCTTTGAACTTTCACTTGTGTTTGCTCGCCCGTTCCACATTTGTTTAAAATCCAAAACTTTTCTTTCTTATTGGCAGCATGCGTTGGTACATTCCATCCCTAACAAAGATGACAGCTCTAGCCCCTCTAAATATTTTCCTGTTGGCTTGACATCTATCATTTCTAAAGTCTGTGAATCCCTCCCCAACTCCCACATCCCTAAACATCTTGAATCTTCTCTCTGATCATCAGTATGGTTCGTAAGGTGAGATCCGCTGATCATATTCTTTCCTATATCATTAATGTCTGGTCATAATCCCTGAAAGATTAATGGGGATCCTGTGAAGTTACCCTTGACATATCCAAATCTTTTAACAGGGTGTGGCGTCAAGGTCCCCTCTTTTGGCTTCCTTTCCTCACTTTGCTCCCTCATATTTAGCTCCCTCTTATGCCGATCTATCTCCGTAGTTGTTGAAGGATCAGCCTCCCCTCTTTTCTCCATCAACAGCGCTGTTCCTCTAGGTTTTGTTTGTCCTGTCCTTAACCTCTTTCATCTTTTATCAACGATTTCCTTTCTTCCACAAATAGTCAAAACGCACTCATTAGCTGACGACTCAACACTGCATTCCTCCACATCCTTCAATTTCCTTCTCTTCTCACTCGATCTGCATCTTGTCTCGACATAACTTCCTCAATAAACTTAGACTTGGACAAGATATGTCTGTGGGGTGGATAAAATCTAGTTAAGTTTAATGCCTCCAAGACCCAGTTCTACCCATCTCTCTATTATAAAGAAATTCCTCAATTCTCTCTGCTTTACTTTGACGGTTCGGTAATTCCACCTGTGACTCAGTGAACGTTCTTGGTATTATTGTAACATCCACTCTTTATTGGAAACCCCACATTACGAAATAACTCAGTTTGCTTATAACAATCTGGAAGTCATGTTTAGATGCCGAAATCTCTTTTCTTTTGAAAAGTTGCTCCGTTTATTCAAAGGATTGATCCGTCTTTGTATGAAGTGCTGCTTTCACATATGGGGTGGTTCTAGCTCTGCATCCTTACTTGACAAAGTTGAGTCGAAAGAGGTCCGACTTATTAACTCTCCCGATTAACACAAAAATCGACTCGCTTGTCCTATGTCGTAAAGTTGGTTCACTTTCCCTCTTCTATAGATATTACTTTAGTTTTTGCTCACGGGAGCAAGCTGCTTGCGTGTCTCCACCACTAGCTAGACCACGCAATACCCGGCAAGCTGCTGCGTCGAAATGATTACAGTATGACCTTTGGCAACTCAAGGGTGGGCTGTTTTGATATCTGTTACTTTCCCTACACTTCCAAGCTGTAACTCTCAAATCTCTCATGCCATTCCTAACAACTATTACCTTTTTTTAAAAAAAAAAAAAACAGGTTTTCCACTTCCTCCAAAGAATTCTTACTAACTTTCCCACATCTTTTCTCTCTTCCCTTCACAAACCATCTGTAGAATCCAGTAAAGACCCGGCCTAAATGTGGACTCTGGTCCGTGACTCTCGCCTCAAAAGTAGAATAATATCACGAAATGTGCTCAAAGACCTACTTAGTCCACAACCTAAAATTCTTAGAAGGCAAGGCACTCAAGTGCTCACACAACAGAGAGAGACATAGATAGATAGACAGACAGATAGACAGACAGACAGAGAGACAGACAGATAGATAGATAGATAGATAGATAGACAGAACATTGAAGGTATACAAATTACATACCATAAGAGCGTGAGTGAGGACGGGCAGGCTGGAGAGATGATTGTGGCTCAAGTCCAGGAAGAGGATGCTGTTGGGGAGCACTGGGGGCGTCACCAGCAGGTTGTGGGCGACCGTGACCTTCGTCAGGTTGGCGGGAGGGCACGACGCGAGGTCCAGCCCTGCCAGGACGTTGTGCCGGAGGTCGAGCGTCCGGAGGGCGCCCCAGCCGCAAGTCGAGGCCACCGTCAGGTTATTATTGTCAGCCTGCAGGTACTGGACGGCTGACACGCCGCCGGGGCAAGCCGCCCACTGCAGCCCGCCGCCCACTGCGTTCCACGAGACGTGTAGGGTGGTGAGGGCGGGGGCGCAGAGCGACAGGAGGGTCAGGGCGGCGCGGGACGCGTCCAAGCGCTGGAGGTGAGGTGGGGAGCACATCGCTTCTAACGCAAGCGCTTGCACGGGCGAATTGGACACGTCCAATGTCTCCAGCGTGGGCGGGAGGGCGCCGCAGAGCCCGTGGGCGCCCTCCCCGACCCAGTCGTCCACACGCAGGGTCAACTGACGCAGACGGTCCGACCCGGTCCACCACCGGGAGCGAAGCACCAGCTTGCCCTTAATGGCGAAAGTGAGTCCCTGTACCCACCCGGGCACGCCACGCCCCACGGCCACGGACCCACAGCTCTCCACGTCCACCACCACCTGCCCCGCCCCGTCCTCCTCCTGCAGTAGGCTGAGGTCCACCTCCACCCCTCTCCCCGTCAGCGCCGGCGTCAGGAGAGACCCCGCGACGGTGGGGCTGGGGTTAGCACGAGGGATGGGGCCTTCTGCTGCCGCCGCCGTCGGGAGGCCCGGGAAGAGGCGCGGCCTGGGTCTGCAGATGGCGCTCACCTGCGTCACGTTCCTCTCCGTCGACACCTTCAGCGTCGGAGCGTCGGTGCTCGGCGCCAAAGGGCGTGCGCTGGTGGGCAGGACTTCGGGGTGGGTCGCGTTGTCGGAGACGCCTTCGTCTGCGGGTGCGACAGTAGTCTCTGGGGCAGGGGTAGTGGGCGCCTCTTGCGACAGGTCCTCTCTGCTGCCCGGGGCGTCCAAGCGAACGCCGTCGTGGGCAGCAGAGGCGGAGGCAACGGGCGTGTCTACAGCAGGAGTAGCTGAGAGCGGGGACAGGAGCAGAGCGCCCCCGACGAGCAAGGCCCACAGCCAGGGCGCGACGGATGGCATGGCGGGGAGTCGGGGCGAGGAGGTGCCCCTGGGGCCTTAGGTTGGGGCCTGGCTCTCACCTCCCACCAGAGGACGCCCACTCGCCCACATGATGACTCACGAACGCCTGGCTGGTTCGCCCCGTCTCCAGCACCCAGGGACGCTTTCCATCCCCGTGCACCGTCTTTGGCAACGCTCTCTACACCGCCCCTCTCGAATACTCCCCGCCTGGAGGAGGGGGGCGCCCTTCGCCACGGCAACTGTGCCACACGATTGATGGGGAAGCTTGGTTAAGGAGGGGATGCGACGCCCACACTAGGGCAACAGACTTATCTCCAGCTCAGGTGTCCTTCCTCCCATTTGGGTCCCGGGGTCTTCACTACACTACGCCAGCGCCCAGGTCGTCGTCCCAGTCCTCTAAATCGCGAGAGACTTTCCTTATCTTCCTTGATGTTGCTCTAATCATAACTCGACCCCAGGGGCGCGCCTTATCGAGCCCACTATCGCCCCTGTTTACGCCTGCGCTGACAAGCACGCCCTCTCAGCCGACGTGGACGGACGGCCTCACCAGAAGCTGGGCAAGGAGAACGCCTTTCCCAGCGACATGCGCTCCCATCTGAAACAGAAATTGGAAAAAAAGATGAACACGCCATTGGCAGGTGACTGAACTCGTTCTTCCCACGGCATTGAGATGGAAGACAGACCCAGGTTGCATCCTCAACTTCAACTTATCTTTAAAAGCCTATCTGTCGATAAGAGTCGAACAAGGTCATAGTCAAGATGCAGTCGATTGCACAGACAAGCCTACTGCAACGTGAGAACGTGGGTTCGACGCCTCAACCCCCACCCACAAAATACATCTTCAAAAGCTAATATATTATATTATTTCTTCTCGAACCAAATTTATGTAAAAATGTGTCAAATTTCTATATAAAAAAATCTATCTTGATTATAATTTTGATATACTGATAATTATATTAATTATTTATTATCATTTTGTAGCAATAATTACCTTATTGGTCGAATAATTGTATCAGATTTATCTGTTAGATAATCTATATTGCAATTATTTTTCCGAAGACGTTCAGCAAAATTTTTGTTCCACTGGTCCAAAAATTTCGACAAAAAAAATTTTTTTATTCTATCAAGGGTGACAACACACACACACACACACACAAACACACACACGTAACACACACACATACACACACACACACACACACACACACTCTCTTGTTGTCCCAAATTTCTAATAGAAAACGGGCCCTGGTTGTCAGACCTGATCGAAGGTTCCATTCTCCTTCTTTCTTTCTGTTTTCAGACCCGCCATACTTCTTTCATCCCAACTTCCTTCATAATCTCATTTAACCGAATTATCGGTTAATCGGGAGTCCTGTTATAAATATTTGAAGACGGATAACGAGATTCTGATTTATCACAAACCCCAGTTATCCGTAATTACGATAATCTGAATTCTTTACTAGACATCCCGTTTAACCGAATTACCTCGTAACCGGCCAAATGTCTAGTGGCTTACCGTTTATCCGGCACCTCGTTTCAATGTAACCGACCATAGGGGCGCCCAAAGTGGTGCCTCGTTTAACCGGACCCCACCAAAACGGCCATGTGGGTCCACAGATTTTTCCCAATTATCCGAAACCCGGTTAATTTACAACACCGACCGGCTATTGTAACCGAAGTCTAACCATTCCGTTTAACCGAAATTCATAATCAGCAAACAAGTAATGGATTACATCATCCGTTATCAAGAAATTCGGTTACCCGAAACCCTAGTTAACCGGATTTTCACTCTCTCTCTCTCTCTCTCTCTCTCAAACAAAACAAGCGAGTTGTTTAAGCAACTGGATTACCCTATGACTCGCTTATCCGTAATTCGGGTAACCGAGGCCCAAAGCTGGGTACTTCATATGACCGGACTCCTTCTTAACCGGCCATCTATTTATAAATGGGGCGAAGGGGGGAAGGGGGGGAGACGAGTTTACAAGTGGGTGGGATTCTTATCGCGTACAAATGTTATCAGTGAATCGCTAAGTGGATGACTCCCTTATCTCTCGACTGCTGTAAACCCACGAGGTAAACCTCCCTTGGGTATCCCGGGGTGAGGTAAACTCGTGGAGGCCACGGTAAACTCATTGGCAGGCATACAAACTCGTATGATCAAATCAAGCAGTGCGTACTGGCTTGTAATTCTAATGGAGGTAAACTTGCCTATATTAAAGTAAACTCGTACATATAGATATGTTCTCTTTATGATGGTAAACTCAGCCAGTAGTAAATTTGCCTGCGGTAAACTCAGTGCTAAGGTAAACTACCTATAAAGCAGTAAACCAGTACGACCTAATGTAAACCTGTGTATCATACACTCGTTCATAAAGAAGTAAACCACATACAAGGTATAGTTTACATAGTAAGCATGCATTCGAATGTAAACCCATCTTCTTAAGGTAAACTATGAACCAAAAGTCTACAAAACAGCAACACGTAGGTAAACTTGCTCCACTGGTGTAAACTCAGAAAAAATGTAATAACTGTGTTTGTTTACGGAGCTTAGAGGTAAACTCACGTATTTAAGGCCCGTAAACTCGTTAACACCTTTGGAAACAAGGATGTTCCATTCTGTAAACTCACCCGCAGCTTGTAAACTCATAGCTATATACCAATATAAACTGTAAACTTGCCCATATTGAATGCAAAATAGGTAAACTTGGCAACAGTTGGATAAGCAATAAAGGTAACTCGCCCATACTCTGGTATACATCGAGGTAAACCTACCCACATGAAGGAAGATGCAAAGAAGTAAACCCATCCGGACCGAAATAATCAAGGTAAACCGTCGTCCTAGAGGGAAAAAATAAACTCGCCCTCATTATATTTAAGAAACCCACTCACACATACAATGAGGCCCGTAAACTCCCCCAGATAAGCAAAGCAGCAGGTAAACTCGCCCCCACGCATGGCAAAGACAGTAAACTCGCCCACATTAGGGCATAAAAAGCCATGTAAACCGTGTGGCGTTCTGGCTTAACAACAGAGCAGTCAACAAACTCCGAGACCTGCGCGCGCAGCCTGGGACCCTGGCCAGTAACGGACACACGGGCGGAATTCCCATTGACTTGGCGTGGCCCACTAGACTGTAACGACGCCAACCAGCTTCGCTCCGATACCAAGCCCCAAATTTTCTACATAATTTTTAAGCATTAATATAACTTTCACTATCTTCTAAATAATCATACGCTTTCCTTATACATTTATCCCATTATTTATCTACTAATTAATATTATAAACGTTCGGAGTTTTATCATATTTATAAATATTAAGTAATGGCTGGAGGTTCATGAAAATTAGCTTACTTTTTTTCAGGAGCTGTTATCTTCTATATTCTTACTCCTTTAGGGTCAAGCGACAACATGCATTTGCTTCTAGCCGTAAGTATTCAACTCATTTATTACTCTACTTCAATTGTTAACGATTAGAAAATCATCGATGCATTTTGTGGAAAACAACTAAACAAATTAGAAAGTCGTGAAAGTTCATATTATTAATCCTGAAATCTGTCGGGAGGGGTCGTAGTCAACCCATTTTCTAATCACTATTTCTGATTATTGTTTTCTGTGATAATCAGTACTATTAAAATTAATTACCTTGATAATCAGTCTCATTAGGACTTTATACAACGATTACGTAAGATAAATGACAAGAAAATAAAGTGGTGTTCAATTGCAATCATTTGTTGCATTGGTTTCATTTGTTTACTTTAAGATTGGACTACTGGACCCCGAAATTTCTCGAGTTTATATAAATAGATAAAAAGATAGATAGATAGATAGATAGATAGATAGACAAAACATTCGTTGTACTGGCTTCCCTTTTTTAAGACTCGAATACTTGAGCTAGAAAGTTCTCGCGCTTAAATATACATAAACTTCTATATTTCCTCCAGCAACTCTACTTAAATCTCACCATATCAGGAGACCCCCTCCCCCCATCCCCCCCTACTGGTGACGCATATTTTATCTCGAGTCTAACATAAGTACGACATCCTCTCCCTAACCATTTCTATATGACCGGAGGGACTATTTTACCATGAAACAGTAT
>JAUUDW010559201.1:0-12019 GCA_032361385.1 Panulirus guttatus | reverse complement strand
TCTCTTATTTTGGTCTTTACAAATATGAAGTAATCTGATTTCAATCGTTAATAACAGACACTGATATTTGATCTGCACGCACGTGACCCCAAAACACACACACACACTTACGAGTGCACATATACACTGTCACGGACAGTGACAGACACACAGACAGACCCCTTACACCAGTCTTTACTCGGGGATGAAGATGATTATCGAGGAACGTCTTTATATTCATTCTTAAAGCGGCTGACGTTAGACTTTTAAGTCTATGTAAACAACGTAATTTTCTTTTATCTTAATTCCTTTAATGCATGTTTTCGTATTAGAATTACAGGCACAGATATTTCATCAAATAGATACTGATATTGCTGGTATTTAAGGATGAGTTAAGATCAATCACTTGATTTTCGTACATATCTACTTTTGTAGTCTACCAGCAACAAGCGAATGTAGATAATGGAGACACAAATTTAGGGATAAAATTCAATAAATTGTTGATTAATTTCAGTGTTTGTGTTATGCCTGAAACATAAAATCTCACAGTCTTTCTAAGTTTCCTAAATTTCCAGAAAAGTTCTCCTGAAATGGATTTCCTGGTTTGCCACTTTGATTTTACAACGCATTAAGAAATCACTCAAAAGATAACGAAAGAATGAGTATAGTGCACACCCTTGCACCTAGGCTACACATGCGTATTTAGATTTCTCTCGTACATGCCTCTCCAAGCAATGCCTCAGACAAGTCCTTTAGATAGCAAGGGTACTGATCCACTGGCTTATCTTGCTAATACACAAATTCTGCTTCGCGATGCGTACGAGCACAAACGTTTTTCTACGGACACAAGCAATCATTATGACTGATGCAAAGCGTTTACTATCCATCCGTACCCGTCCCAAGCATTTGAGAAATAATTTCGCTTCAGAAACCTTTAGGGTGTATTTCAGTGCCTGTAACCCTGGAGGCAACCCATACGCCAGTGACCCTGTAACGAAAGTGTTCTGCTTCGTCCAATCGAAGTTGTCGCTCCTGTCCGAAGGCGAGAGTGGCGTCGTTGGCAGTCTTTGTCTTTTGACCGCCAGGTTTTATGCATTTACCTCCAGTCAGAATAATGCGGGCACCACCAACACTGACGTAATAAATTGCACGTGGAATTATGATATTCCTTGTTAGTTACGACTTCAAAAACGAAAAGCATCTTTTATCTGTTATTCTGATTATAATATATACATAGTTTTTATATAGGTTGCTTTTAAAAGAGAGATTCTGGATAGACCAAATATTATATCTTATTATAATATGCGGCTCAGGAAGCCAAATATCTGAAATTTATAAGATTCTATTTTTCAGACGTACAATTAAATATTCATAGTCCTGTGGACGGCACCTCGGCATGGATGATGTCATCGCCTCTAACTTCCGGGAAACTGGCGATGGAGACTCATCAATTTTTTCCGTTAAATCTATGACCACTAGAGACACGTACCTCTCAGTTAAGGAAGGAAATGACAACCAGTAATTGCCTAGCTAAGTGTCTGATACCAATATCAACATCCGAGTCCACGAAGAATATTTCATAAAACCGAAGTATTAACGATGAGGCGTTTAATGCCTCATAAGAAACATCCCAGTTGTTTATCCGTCATGATATGAATATGAATACAGTCTTTAAAACCCTTTGGTCCTAGCTCTTTCCAAAACAACAGAATATGTAACATTATTACCTGGAAGCTCACTGTTATTTACTTTAGATTTGTAATGTGTTGGAGACGTCATTCTACTCTGAGAAGGAAGGAAGAAGTTGTACTATCCTTCCTCATTGCTCTTCTCCATCCTGCCGAAGTGATGACCGAGGCCAGGAACCTTTAGCGTCACAGGAATGTCAATAAAACCTCGAGCTCTCTCACCCTCCCACGGTAGAGTGACCTCAGCACTTCCAACATGTATGGCTGAGAGTTCCCCGGTCTCTGCTTAATGCCGAGCTGGTAATAGTTCACCAGCCGGGACACCAACCTATAAACAAGACCATTAAACACTGCTGCTGGACTCACGACAGGAGAGAGGGAGGGAGAGTGGTGAGGGAGGTGAGATTAGGGAGAGAGAGGGAGGTGAGGTGAGGTGAGGGAGAGAGGGAGAGAGAGGAAGTCTTTCTTGTAAATTAACGCTAATGAAACTTTCGTGGCTTACACACACAAGACAGACTAGGAAGTGGGGGTGTTTTCCTCATCTGTTACGTTAAGGAGGAGCGAGGCGACGCCCGGGGACGTCAGGGATCACATACGGATTTGAGAGAATCGCACCCATATCAGAGAGAGGTAGGAAGAGTGTCTCTGAGCAAGTGGAGGGCAGGAGTAGCGATATGCATTCTAACATACCACGAGGAACTGACACCTGAGCAGCAGCAACACAGGCTGGAACTAACGAATGGACTACTGTCAATAGGAGCCCCAAGAAGGCAATGGGAATGACTTCATCAACAAAGATATCCACAACGGATCCAGAGACATTATTCGGCCATCCAAGGTGGCACCGTGGAACTGCGAAAGCCATTCATGGAGGCGACAGAAAAGCAAATCAATCACCCGGTTTGGCACAATGACACAATAGCAGCAACAGCAAAAAATCCGTCTCGGGGCAGCACGAGGGAACACCAACAGCATCAGTAACAGCAGCCACATAGGGCGACACAATGGAACAACAACAACAAAAACAGACGTCCAGGGTAGTACAAGGAACAACAACAATCACCCAGGGTAGAATGAGGATGCAAAGAAAGGAAAAACCATTGACAGAGGCACAAGGGAACAACAAAACTTCAACAAAAATCATCTAAGGCAACGGAGGACGTCAACCTCCAACAGCAGAAAGCCACACAAGGCAGTACGAGGGAAGCACTGCCTCCAACAGCAGCAAGTCGCACGGGGCAAGACAAGGGAAGGAAGTAAGCATGAATCACCCAGTTCAGCAAAGGGAAACGAGGAGAACAACAGCAGACAATAACAGAGTAAAGGAAGAACATCAATAACAGCCACTTAGGGAGGTACGAGGCATCTATTGATAATACAAAACAACAAAAGACATCAGTAACAAGGACAACGAATAACAACAACAGCCCAGGTGACATTATAGAACAAAGGCAACATGAACAAAAACAACAACAACGACAATCAGGGCTGCACCGGGCAGCTGCAGCAGCTCCAACAGCAAGAACAGCAACCGACTCGCCCTGATCAACAACTCGGGGCGGTCCTGCGGAGTAACGCAACAATAATAGAAAATAATGCAGGAAAGCATTGGCGGCGAGCAACGGCAACATGAATCGCCCGGGGCGACCTCAGAAAATATAAGCCACCAGCCAGGCCAGAGGTCGGAGAGAGAAAGAGAGAGAGAGAGAGAGAGGCCATTACTCTACCGGGATCTTCCGTAACTGTGAAGGGGTCTGTCTGATCCGTGGCCTTTGCTGGGATACCGCTAATGTATAGCTATTTCCCTTTCAGTGTCTGGCAAGGGGCCTGCGGGGTCATGAGCCATAGGGTATAGTATGTGACGTATTATTCTACGTAGGGATCTGCTCTCCGACACAATAGACCTTTCGCCACCTAATGAAATTCTTTTGTTCCTTCCAGATTGCATCTTATCAAAATCGATCACACGCGAGATATCCTTTGCAATAATTCTCATTACGGTACACATGATCAATACGAGTTCATGATTTAGAGACCTTACAACATTTAGTTATGATTCGAACAGGATCTCTACTCTCTGAAAAATCAAAACGTCTGATGAACACCACATTAAAAGCTTCCATTCTCTGTTAACCTGCCCGTAGCGATCAATAAACTCTTTCGTTGGTGTAATATAGTTTAGGCATGAATTACTTTATTTTGTAACTTGCAGGTTTGCTCTCTATCATATTCTTTTTTATAAACAGTAACTTGAAATCATCTTGTGGTTAGTATAATCTCTCTTTCTTCTCTTTCTAGGGAACATACGTATTTGTATTTACGTTTTAGTCAATATATCACTGTTTGCCTGTATGAATCTGCAACAGAAAGACGTAGTTATCTTATATACTGTGCGTACGTTCATGAATTAGGCACGTGAAGGGTCCACAACCCGAAGCAGGGGGTATTTAGACAAGCCAAAGGTGATTAACAATCCTGAAGAAAACGTGAGCAAGGATGGCCAATGAGCAAAGGATAATTCTTGGTTTACGGGATGAAGTCCTCAGGTCTGAGTGACTTGAGTTGTGGAATCATATTGGTTTGTAGGTGACTTTGACCAGGAATTTAAATTCTGGAATTTTAGTGCGTAGGATTTAGGAGTTAGGAATTAAGATTAGTGTTTGTGGAGACACGACGGACATTTTCACGTCTGCTGGCCGCACAACATCCCGTGGTGGGTGATGTCCATCTGCCTCTGAAACGAACCGGGACCCATTCAGACGCGAGTTAAGTAATGCATGTGAACAAATGTCTCTTACATATGATAACATCATCGAGGCTACTTCTCGAAATCAAGCTCTCAAGCACATAACGCAATTGTTCCCAACAGGTGGACTTTGGGGGTTGTCATATTTTCCATATATGATCACTTCTAAATGACTGTGATGATTGATGATTCTGTATGTCAGTTCCTCATATCTATACACAGTCATTCTAGAATGCTTAAAGTATTACAATGCTGCTGTTACCCATAAGCATATCTCCAATGTACGCACTGTACTGGTTAACTAGATAAGACGTGGATTATAAGTTCATATAAAATATATTTGGCCATCACCTGAATAGGTTGGGAACCAGTGATCTTAGGTCATCACTCAATCCCTTCGGCCACAGCATCCACTCATCTTCAACAAGCCCTCGTGAGATGATATGATGATTTCACGTTCAAGTACAGTGGATAGGTGATGATCTTCCCAGAATCGTTAGTAACCATCAAAGCAATTTGATATACAATATTTTACATTAGAAACTCAAATAGATCAATCAAGACCACGACCGAGTATATCATATAAACTTTTACAAAGAAGCCTGCGCATCAAAGTGAATGTCAATATGAAATATATATTGCTGAAAACAGCTAAGGAAACCCTGTTGAATTTCATAGTTATCGATATTCTCTTTTTCATTAGTATTTTGCATTCAAGACAGCTTATGATCCAGATCCAGTTCCATTGCTAGCAGAGGAGAACATTTTGCAAAAAATTGACCTACATACTCAAGTTATACTGTCAACAGTGAATGGAATGAGAGTAGGCAAAACTTCAGATACTGATAAGTTTCAGCTGAGGACAGTGAAAGAACCTAGAATTGTTCCTTTCAGTAAGTCGCATGCTACCGGTAAAGCTCCAGGGGACTGAACACTTGCCTTTGTAATACCATTATTCGGAAAGTGTAGTCCATGCCCAGCTAGGTTGATATCCGCATTTGATACACTTATGGGAACTATAATGCGGGACAAGACTGTAAATTAGTAAGAAGAATCACCTAATCAAAACAATTCGCAGTAAAGATTTCGAAGATATTGTTTATGTCTAACAACCCTGACTGATCTATATAACCAACACGTATGATGATGGTAAAGCAGGTGTTGCCATGTAATCAGATCTTCAAAAAGCATTCAGCAGGATCATGATCAGATATCCCAACAAAAAAACTTTAATTACTTGCTATAGATGAGTGTGTACATCGAAGGTTAGTTAATAGGCTGGCTGGCCATAAGCAATTAGTAGTAATTAAGTAATTCGGAATGGTTAGACTTAACAAGTGGTGTGCCGCTGGGATCAGTCTTAGAACTATTTCTCTTTTTCACATAGTTATCAACGACATTGGTATTGGGCTACGTTGAAACATACCAGAATTCACGATCCTAAGCTGGAAATTAAGGCTATAACAAATAGTGTATGTTGAAAACTACAAGCTGGTACTCACAGATGATAACTAGGCTTACAGTTGGCAAATTGATATTGATAAATGTAAAGTTTACGCAACGGTAGTGAAAACGTGAAAGCAAACTACATTAAGGTTCGAGAAAAAGAATTATTTCGGTGTATTACACTCCGATAACCTAAAGCCAAGTCAGCAGAATTGGAAAGCAGTGAAAGAGGCAAGAAAAAAAAATTACCACATAGACAGGCCACTCGAATTCATGTCTAGGTAACTCAGAAAGCTACCTAAACTATTTAAATCTACTAAGCTTACAAAAGAGAAAATTAAGAGGCGATTTGATACTAGTATTCAAAACTATCGAAAGTCTAACATCCTAGGCTTAAATTGGGTAATTCCACTTTTGTCTGATATCTCTGTAGTAATGGATACAAAACTCATATGCAAAGGTTTTATTTCGAATGAGGCAAAGCGCTTTCCTGAAAAGAAGTGTTGATATACGGAATGATTCATTGGTAAAGAGAGTATCTGAAGCCAATACTACAGATACGTTTATGAATTGGGATTGTATGTACTACGCTTCGAGTGCGCGCGCGACTGACATTATTTGCGCCTCTCCAGTTACAAATAAAGTTCATATGTACATCTCCACAAGACAACTGTTTCCGTAACTCATCCACTGTCAAAACTAGCCTCAAGAGGACTCAATGGGTTTGTTTTTTGTTTCTGTATGACCTACTCCATGATCCTCGTCGACTATCGAAAGAAACGTCGTGTGATCTGAATAACTCATCTTCTGTAACAGCCATTATAGACAGCTTTGCAGTTCTGATGATGCCTCTCCGTCTACCTCAAACAATACGTCTTAACTTTATTTGCTTACATTTGGTTTCATCAATCATACCGTTCAGCCACATACCTTGCCTTCTTATCCAAGGATCCCCGTCAATAGGGCTCTAGCAGCGTTCGGGTAGATAGCCATGTCCTGCGGGAGTTACCACAGGTCAAGAATTGTGGTGATGTGTTCGTAGTTCATGTTCTAAATCATCTGTGCATGACAAGCAATGATTCGTCTGTCAAAAATTTTAAGAAGTCACATTTCCTTATTAATCGCCGACTTCATAACATTAGGATATTCATATCATATTGAAGTCAGACATGCGCTAATACTTTACTCATGCAAGTTAGTTCTCATTCTAATATTAGAATTGTCTCTCTCATAATTCATTGTAACTTGGGCATTTACATTCTAAATTTTGTTGTGACGATATAAATTTTCATATTTGATGGAATTCTTGGTTGTGCACTTAATTTTCACGTCATTTCGAGGAACTTTGTCCTTTTGCCTGCGGCCCTACGCTAAGCGTTTTTATTTGTTAGTATCTTTAAGGCTATATTACGATTCGATCTGAGTTAGCACTAAAAGAGAACCTGATTGTCGTAAACTTTAAATCAAGCTAATTCACTTAAAGCGACTGCAGCTGCCAAACAACATACGCTACGTAAATTTCAGGCAGATATCGGCGTCTATAGATTTATTCGTCACGGTTTTCATATGAATTTTTTCTTTTCACTGGGAAGGAAATGGTGTTGAACCGTTTTATGACTCGGGTTACAAGGCAATATTGGTGCAAAAGTCACGGATGGAAGACTTTTCATATCTGCTCTGTGTTGTATTTATGGCCATTGCCCTGAGTCAGATCACCAGAGAGAGAGTCCTGAACTTACATGCCAAATAACCCAGTCGCTGCAGTCCGTGTTTTGTTATGACCTTTAACAGATAGATGGAAATTTCTCTTCTTACATCACTGCGTGCACGCGAAATGATAAGATTATTAGAGATGATTTCTATCACTTTCAAAAAAGATATAAAACTCAATTATTTGAGATGCTGTACTCGTTCTTTGCTCTCTTGTACTTTGCGGGTGCTGGTTGACTGTAGTGTCGCTTATGTCTTCATCACAGGACACCTGGAAGCTCCTTTTCTATATGACATCTTTCACTGAACCTTTCTTCCCTCTTTCTTAACACATAATAGCCTCAGCGCACTGAACCATTTTTCTTTTTTCAGGCCCTTAATCTACGCCTCACTTCACTTTCAAATGCAAAGGTATTTCGTTATGAACGCTCTTAAGATAATCTAATCTCATTTAATCTCATTTTTGACGTTTGTTTCTTCAGAAAATCCATGGAAAGAATATATGAAATGCCTTTACTTTTTAAGTGTCTCTTACATGTGACTTGACTCAAAATTCTAATTATCTCATCATCATTCCCCTTCCTAGATCTTTCTCTGTCAAGGTTTTAAGGGATCCAGTCATTCTTTTCTTTTATTTTCACAGGATCTACACCCTCACCATCCACCGTTAACAATTATGCCAAGAAGGTCGATTCTTACAGTCGTCTGCACTCTCTTTCTGTGTAGCGTAGGAGTCACCGTCGCCACTTGATCCATTTCATTTACGATCATTTCACCCGCCCTGCTATACGCCATACTTCATCATAGTTCTCTATATTCAACATATCTACCGCATGCAATTTACGGATCCGTTGAAACGCTGTTTCATCTTCGGTGTACATCACCTCACCCACATTACCCCTCAAGATTTAACTAATTTTCCATCCTTTTCAGTCGCATTACTGCGCGTATCCTCTCCCTTCTAGTGCCACCTTCCAATCTCCAAGTGTTCCGCAATTTCACAGATTCAAATCCCCTGGAGCTAATACCTCCGTTCTTTACGTCATCAACTCTCATAAGCTCCTTAAAGTACTTTCTTTTCCTCTCTCGAACTTCATTTTCCCTGCAGTTGTCTCGAGAGCATCATTAATCACGGGGACATCCATTATGTGCTTGCCTGCTTCTTTTCGAAATGGTTTATTGTCATTTCTTATACATCCATCCGTCCTTCTGCCTTATATCCTCATTCACTTTTGTATATTCACGTTCATTTACTTTGTTCTTGCACTGGCTTTCAAAATTGTTAATATTTTAATCTTTGCTCTTCGTTCATCACTGTTCTTTCCGAAGATTCAGCTTCATAATCATTTTATTCTTGTCAACCATCTTCTTTACGTCGTCATTCCACCGTTCTCTGTTTATCTGCTTATCCTTTATTCTTACACTTCCTTTATACCTTAGTGGCAGCCATTTAACATTACCGTTTCACTTTATAAACTTCAGCTTCTCAGCCCAACTTCCTTCGAGTGTTAACTCTTAAGTAATCATAATTCTAAGCTCCTCAGCTTTTACAGTCTTTGCTTCTTCATTTACACTCTCTTTTCCTGGACTATCTTGAACAGGGTGCTCAGCTTAATTATGCAGCGAGCCATTTGGGAAATTTACTGAGCAGCAAGCAGCAGGGAACCGGGAGCCTCACATCTCTCTCTCTCTCTCTCTCTCTCTCTCTCTCTCTCTCTCTCTCTCTCTCTCTCTCTCTCACTCACTGTGCGGGTATGGCATAATAGATATGACCCAAAGACTAAGAACTGTTTCCGACGTTTCATTATACACGAAAATATGAATTAGTAATCCTTAGTGTGGATTGATATGATACGACATTTCACAACACAGAACATGGAAGATTAAAGACAGTTAATTATGTAAATTTATTTTTACTTCATATTAACTCAGTACAAAGCAAAAGGGCCAGTAAAAGATGTTCTGTATATGCAGTTTCATTGAGAGTAAATTCCACCAAGGTTGTAGTTATTAAGGAGCAAGTACTTCGTACTAGGGCCCAGGGAACTTTATGGGGACGACGTCCAAAAAATATCAAAATTGAGCTTTAAATGACGAAAATTCTGTCGAATTGAACATATATTGAGAAAACAATTTCTATCATCTTCCATGCTTAGACGCTCAGCTTGAGTCCTACACGAAAACCGTATAAAACTCCAGTTTGTGTGAGGACACCGACCGGTCGAGGATTAACCGTTATGTTACCTCCTTCTTACCTCGAACAGCCAAACTGTGGGATTTTCTTTTTCCATTCGTCATTTCCTCTTCCTGTGTCCTGTCTGCCTTTAACAGTCAAGTCTATAAACACTACTAGAGTCCCGATTGATTCCTGCTTTCTTTTTCTTTTTTCTTCCACTCGAGATGGCTTTAGAATGGAGCACGTTTTGCTAGTGCTATGACGGTCACTATGTATAAAAAAGAAAATGGTTTCAGACTTTTCCTCACGGAAATTTACGAGACCTCACCTTCTCGGTGACCAGATAGATTCAGCTGTAACGGAGACATGCAAGCGCTGGCAACATACAAGCGCATCTGTCAAGGGTGGGGTATGACTGTATTAAATTGCTTGAAGTAGAAGCTTTCCGGATTTTAACATTAAAGTTTGTATCAGATGACTGACTGACTGTACATTTGATATTACTGACCTCGAGAGATATACGAATCCTTCTCACTCCCATATGACTGGATAAGCCTCCAACTAACCCAGTCATAAATATCATATGATGTACAGTCACTCCATCAATTATCTTTACCCCTTCGGTGTCAAATGATATGACAAACCGACGAAAACTTTCGAACAAAGCTCTCGCATCTTGCTTCACATTGGTAGCCTTGCTTTCCTTACATGTGAATGCATGGAACCATCAATGATGCTGTATTCCTGTCACTTGCCATAATGCAATGACGTCGCAACCATGCATATCAACCCTATCAAAACGACAGGAGTAGTAGTGTTCAGTTCGAAACTCACCGCACTTAATGAAAAGTATTTTATAATCTGACTGTACATCACTCATCATATTCCTTTTGAACCGATTATGGGTCACCGATGCTCTATTCTCCTCCGCACTACTCCTTATCGAAACCTTTACTTTATGTCCAAATATGTAGATCCTTTTGTGAGAAGTAGTTGTTTTCACACCTTTCAACCAACTAATGGGCACACATGGAATGCCAGACCGGCTTACGAATCTCTCCGCGTTATTGCTTCCAACCTTAATTAGCGGGGCTGTATCATTGTCAAGGGAAAGGCGTATTAAGGATTGTAGTTCGATTCTGACGAGTGTGAAAATTTCACTGATTTAGTTCAGATTTCTCCATCTGAATGTAACTTGTGTAAATACCACCTAATGAACAAAACGTGTAAATACAGCCAGGTGAGCAAAACGTTTAGATATCACCAAGTGAAGAAAACTTTTGTAAAGTTGACAGAACTTATGTAATTAACACTGTTTATACAAACTTGTGTAAATATCCCCAAGTGAAGAAGAAAATATGCAAATATCCCCATTTGAATGAAATTTGCGTAAACATCACCAAGCTAACAAAACTTTTGTAAATATCTCCATTTATATAAAACTGCTGTAAAAGTCGTGAGAACAAGATTTGGTGTAATTACCTGTGAGCAAAAAAAAAAAGCTGGTGTAACTGTATCACCAGGTCACACACAATTCCAGATCTGTTCACCATCTTCTGTACTACTGTTGACGTGCCCAGCCACCTCCATCACTCTCCATACCACTCACAGCAGCATCACTGTCACCACCTCCATCACTGTCACCATCTCCATCACTGTCACCACCTCCGTCACTCTCCGTACCACTAACTCTAGCATCGGTATGCACATAATTAATGAGCAATGGCTAATATGCAATGATGAGAGGGTCTTTTGGTGACAAGAGATGATTAATGGTCGGGAGTTAATTATGGTGATTTATGGAATCAGGTGAGGTTTATCAGGCGTGTGGAAATTAGCTTATACGCCATTAGTCATGTGTGACAGAAATCAGCCACTTTAGGAATTTCCATTTTAAGGCCACATTTTCCTTTGCATCGAAGGCTCAAGTGATATTCAAAGATTCTTCTCGAGGTCAGACCTTGAGATAACTTTCTAATATACAGGTTTATGACTGAGTTCGTAACCGGGACAAACTGAAGATCTGGAGTTGGATCGCCAGGGAACAACACTTTTCTCAATCCATCTTCATTCTCTTGCTTCACGACGTTCCTTCACTCCCTGCAAAGAAATATAGAATACTGTGAACGTCCTCTCATTTGCAGACGACCCTCACAATCACATCATCGTCCCATGGTACTGAGTAGACGACAACAAACGTATAACACGGTATTATGCAAATAGAACGATTGCTTAACTAACATAAAACGTCTGCATCCCAACAGAAATCCACCG
>JAUUDW010559200.1:0-14284 GCA_032361385.1 Panulirus guttatus | reverse complement strand
ACAATTACAAAAAATTATTAATCTGGATCTTGGAAACATTAATGTTAAAACCTTACTTGTGTGCTGTTCGTTTACCACATATCTTGAACAACTCCTCGTCTGTCAATGAGAGGGACATGTCCCGCTCATCTTCAGACTCTTCGCTCTCCAATTTTTCTTTCTCCTCCTTCTCTCCAACTAACGTTCCACCCTTCAGGACAAAATTGAAAGCTAAATAGAAGCAAGTCTTGCTGTAAGTACCTTTTACTGTAAACAGACATAGATTAACTATTGACGCTTCTTACAACTTGATTTAAACAATTACCACGTGATAACGAAAATGATTCTTACCATGACTGATTAACTCATGAATTTAAGCAAAGGAATCCAGAGTATACCATGTTCATTCAGTCACTAACCAATGTAAACTCAGTAAACTAACAAGGAAATGGTACACTGCAAACAAGAGCTTATAAAAATTCCTAACATGCTAGGCCTTACCTTAAAATTCTATATTGTGGGTTCATTTCATGAGATATATAAACCTTATGGAAAAGAACAGAGGCACTGCTGGAATAAGTGGAATGATAACTCTTCATCTCTGATGTTATATTAAAGCACAGAGAAAAGTCTCTAATTGTTAAACTCACTTTCTGTACATGACATCCAACTGCAGAGACTCTAACTTATACTAAAGGCATGTTCACTGTACATGTGAGCCAAACTGACACACACAAAGATGGTGGAATTGGAACACTGCATATACTGCTGACTGTCTGGGTAAAAATTTAATTAACAAACCTGATGCACAGCTGAGAAACCCTATGATGACTAATTCAAACCGACGTATAAAAGCCAGTATTTTGCCAGAAATGGAATTTGTTTAGGTTACTTTCCTGTCATTTTTAGTTCCCTTTTACATGTAGCAATAAAAAAAACTTAAAACAATAAGCTCTTATATGATGCATGGAATTATTTATATACACCTAACCAAATGACAATTTCATTTGATACTTATTCTTAATACTCAGAAGGGAAGATTAGTCAAGCCTCAAGAGCTTACGGAGCTCCAACTTTGTACAATGCCATTTCCTCATCAATTATAATTATCTACATGCGTCTACCTCTGTAGCAAAATGGCCTCACACACCAACTCTTTCGCTGTCATGTACAAGAACAAAAAAAAGTACTCCAGTTTACCATGAACTCTTCAAATGCTATGACTAAATCCACCGATAACTTCATGCCCCCAATATGCCACAATGATCCAATTCATTTCATACACACCTCTCATCCACCTGAATGTTCAGGCCCCAATACTGCTAAGCCTCTATCCTTCCATCTTTAATTGGTCATCCTCCCCACCTTGATCCTTCCACTTATAATGTACAGATACTCTTGGTAAGTCTTTCTTCACTCATCTCCATATCTCCAAAACACTGCAAGATATCTTACTTGTCCCTTCCAATCAGACACTACTCAAGAATGCCCCCTCTAATGCTGTAATTCTATACGTAATCAACTTACGTAACACATAAGAAAGTCATACCAGCAAATTAACCTAATCAGAAGTATAGGCTCTGATGATAGTACAATACACTACTCTGGCCAAACTACATGTTCTCGTGAGTTCACATACATAGTGTGATGCATATATTTTGTCCACGGGACAAAATTTCAAACATTCAACTCCTTTTTTCGTATCTTAGCCATTTCCAGTATTAGCAAAGTAGTGTAATATTTTCAACTCATAATCAATAACATTTAAGTTATATTTTTCATACATTCTTCTTACAAAATTCTCCAGTTAGTTCTCATCTACAGCATAGTATTTGCAGAAAATACAAATACAGTATAACTAATCTGGTGCAAGTAAAGTCTCTGGTTTTATTCACTTTTCCTGAAAACATGCTCCACGACAGTATCCACTTTGAGGAAGCCTCTTGGTCCCAAAAATTTTGGTCGACAGATACCCTACTGTAGTGCACAGGTTTGTATGGTCTCCAGTTAGATATAACCCAACAAAGTAATTGCCTTATATTTACAGATACAAATCTCCATCTATTAAATCAAATATGACATTTAATGTATATGTAATCCTATGTCAAAATAAGTGTGAATTAATAAGAAAAATTGAACTTTATTACTCAATCTGTTCTACTAAATGCACATCACTACTAAAGCACTTTTAAAACATTACCTTCACAAAGGTTCCATAGAACTTGGCCTTGTTATCAATATGAGATGATTTCTTCTTGCTAATATGTAGTTTCTCCTTTCTTACGAGTTGCACCGAGCCATCCTGCACACAAAAATGATTAGGTTTGAAGCATATATAGAAGCTATAACTTAACACTTTCCCACTTGTAAGATTCCTCTTTTTCTCCAATGGAAAACAGTGAAAAGGATACCCATTTGTAAAATGCTTCCATCACCTTTAACAAAATACAAGTTCACAAGAAGTATATGTAATGCTCACGGAATTCATATATTTTGCTAAACTAACGGAAGGAAATGATTCTTACTTTTGCCTGGAATTAGTTTAGGAAAGCAAGGGTAATATTCTAAATGTGATACTCTGCCTGTGTTGAGATAAACAGAAGGCCCAGTCATTGAGCCCAGACCTTAAATGATACATACAAAAGGAAGGAAGTGGTAAAGAACCTGGGAGATAAGAAAAAGAATCAAGAATTATTGATGAACACCTTCCTCTTTTAAGAAGTGGCAGGCACAGCTGTTAAGAGTTACAAAGCTTAGCACCACATGGAAACACACACCATGATGGCTTCAATCTTGAGTTGCAAATGGCCACAAAGTAATCATACTGCATAAGCTGCAATAAAAACAGACAAGGAAAAGAGTGCCTAAGTCATGGCATAGATAAAGTCGTTCAAGTTTTGAGGTCAAATTGGGAATGATAAATTGGTTTGCTTTAGGTATGACTTTGTCATGTAAGTATGAAAAGCTGGAACTGTTTCAGGTAATAGCAGAGAATTCTAAAATAAGAATGCATATATAAATAATCAGTATATACTCTGAGAAGAATAATCAGCATCTGAACAAGGTTCTCTGTTAGCTAAAGGTAGCCTTAGCTATTTGTGTAATGAGTAGTTTCCAAAATTAGGTACATGTTATGGAGAGATGTGGAGACTTTTTAAAAGACAAACAAAGAAACTGGATTCTTGACATGCTAATCATAAATAGATCAAATCTAACCCACAGGGAAATCCTTTTCAAATATGAATTAATACGGTACAGGAGGTTGTACTGAGACAAGGTCAAACAAGAGAATATGGAAAAAACCTGCAAGAAATGTATCAGTACAGATGTGAGTTGTTTGTATTACAATTACATTTCTTTGCTAAAGAAATATCACAGACAAAAGGGAGATAAGCATAGGAAATGCAGAAAACTCTGAAGAACTCATCTGTTGATTGGGAAAGATGGAGAACTTGATCCATTATCAATTATGGAGACAGACCAACTTGAAAGGAAGCAGAGTAAGGAGGAGTGCTAACTTATGAGAGTTTGGAGACCAGATCCTGGTGTCAAACCCTGTCAAAACCTTAAGAAATTTCAAGAGCAACTACACAGAATTCCCTTGTGAAAGCTATTCTGTAAAATTTTAGATGCTTTGGAAATAGCAGGAGTCGAAAAAATACAATAATACTTAGAAGAGTTAGAATAGTTACTCTTCTTTGGAAGAGGCTGTACCAATGCATGTGTCCAGAAAAGGGCAGTTATGATTTCAAACTGAAACAAAGCCTCCAAGCAAGCACAAACACAAGCTCAGAAGTACATCCCTTCAGAATAGGATTGGTTAAACCATGAAATGAATGAAGAGATAGTCTTACAGGAGGAGGGAATATATGCCTCCATTTCTATATCAGTAACCTCTGCTATTTGCTATGAAAAGACAGAAGCACTGCCAGAGGGGAGGCAGTAATCTTTCCAAGGAAAATCAAAAAAATATTCATGCAATTTAATGAATGTTATTAAAGTGCCAATGCTGGTGGTTAAAGAGAGCAGGAAGGAAAAGGTGCAGTGAGTAAAGAGGAAACGTCAACAAGTGTGTGGTCAGGTATACCAACAAGTACAAACTCCTCCTCTGAAATGGAACTGTGAATGAAGGTTATAGGGCAATATTAAAGGAGTAACTGGAAATATTACTCTGATGGGTCTCAGAGAAAAATAAGATATTAGAAGAAGTACTCGCAAAAATATGTTTAACAGAAGAAACCTTAACAAAAATAAAAAGAAGATATAAAGGAAGTACTTTTTCTCCAGTGTGTTACTCTTTCCCTCTATTACATCACCATAGTTACACTTAATGTCCAACTTAGTGGCCCATCCTACTTTCTCAAATTTTACATTTCCAAAGACTACTAATTGCTGTCTCATTCCCCATTAGTCCTTCAAATCTATGAATGTGAACATTTTTAGGGAAAACTTAACACGGTAGCTGGTCAAAGACATAGGCATGAGAGGATTTAATATTCTTAGTTCACTTACACATTGGTTGTGTGATAAACTAAAAGACAAGTGAGATGCAGGTAATGGTGCAAATGCTTAAAGATTCTCAAGAGATCATAAATAAGGTGTAAGGGAGTAACTGATCAAAACTTATATGCTTAAAGCCAATTACTACACAGCCTTACCTGGACTTTCTCAACTTTAATGTTCTCTGCAGCCTTGTTAAATGCATGGTCCCACCAGTGAAATTTGTATTCTTGAGCAATATCATGACCAAGACCAGCACTGTTAAACTTAAGTTTTGGTTTGAGGGCCTTTGTCATTCCTCCTTCCTCTCGTCCCAAACCTTTACCTGAATGATAAATATGCTTTATGTTTATGACCATAAGCCATATCATCTAATATGCAAGTGACATGCCACTGAAAAAAATAGATGCATGTAAGTCATTACAAATAAACAAAAAAACTATGTGAAAAACACCCAAACTAGAAATGTAGCACAGGGTCACTACACTAAAAACTTCATGGGCTAAGCCCAGTGTCTACTTGAAAAGAATTAAACACTAACACGGGGAGCTAGTTAGGGAAATATCTGTAATGTTTTATATTTTTTGACTGTACTGAGAGCAGAACAAGACAATTCAACATGTTTTTTTTAGTATTTCAATCTGTCCAAGGGAAGAAATACTGAAACAATATTAAGTTTTCACTGGAAAATGAAAATACTTATGATGCAATGAGCTCCTTTCATACACTTGTGTATGGTTTTACCTTTAACAGTAACAAGGGGCTTAATGTTTTTGTGGTTATTTTGTTATAACTAACTTTATTTTTCAAAGTTACCACATTGTTTGTTCATCAAAATTTCCATAAGATGTACAAATTAACAAGTGATTTTCTTCGAATATGTGCAGTTTTTCCTCTGCACATACACTGGTCTATCACTTCAGTATATGTCAAAAGTGGTTATTTACAGTAAAGAATGTGAAATACTTCTGGAAATCAACAGAATCTATGAAAGCCTCTTCAAACCAAAGTAGCAAAAGTTTACCTATTTTTGATGTCCTTTCAAAATAATGATTATTTTTTACTTCATATTTCCAGCTAGCTACTGGAAAGTTTGGTTACTGAGTTCAATAAATCAAAATACCAAAGAAAATCAAGCTAAGTAACATAAAGTATGTAAAATACTTACAAAAATAAAAAAGAACTAATGAACACCTCACCTAACTGAGGTGGGAAAGAGCAGACATAAATGTCGTTTGTATATTCATTTATAATACTGAAAAATAAAGTGAATCTTGGCTGCTAGGGAAAATAGATATGCTTTTCATTAGTTCTACTCATTCTTATACATGTTTCACCTTCATTTACACTAATTAATTTCTCTTTATTCCTTTGGCCTCTATTTATTCCCTTGGCCTCAAAACTCCTCCCACTTTTAATCTATTTATTACCATATATTAATACTTGGTAGTATTTTGCACTCTTAGCATCAAATCAAATGACCTGTAGTTATATATAAAAAAACAATAGGTAACATAATCAAATCAAATAATTATCTTCCTTCTGAAATACATTTCCAATAATTACTTAAACGTATGTCTACATGTGGTAATTTTTGGTCTTTCCTTTAATCCTACTACAATAAGTAAAGAGACAGTGGGGAGGCCTAGAAAGATCAGAGAAAATGTGTGGATGAATATGTCTAAAACTGAACAATACTTATGAAATTCTATCTTCTATCGGCAGCCGACATTTACCTCATTATCAATATTTCAAACAAAATGTTATCTTGTTTACATCCAGTTGCTAGGAGGTTTGTGAGACGTCCATTCAAAATATAAAGAAATGAGCTCCAGTGCACCTTCTTCAGGTGGCAAGGAGGATATGACAAAAATGTGTGTATATTTTGACAATGATACTGAAAATCAATGAAAATCTCAGATCATGTTTCAATAGGTTCTGTTAATTTCAAATGTTTCCTCTATTGTTATGTTCATCTCTCACATTCCGTGATCTTCACAGCCATCACCAATATCAATTGGTTCACATTCATATCAAAAAAAATATATACACCACCGCCTGCAAGCCTAATTATAAACATGACTGTATTGCTAGTGGCTTTGAATACTGACTGATTTTGTTCTGCAAAGCTAGTATAATGTTTAGTGAATATAAACGCAGTTGCAGAGAACAACTTGAGCATTAAGTTCTACAAAGAGGCATCAAATAAAATGACAGTGGCAAAATTTATGTACATCTGAGAAAATGTGAGTTATTGAAGTAAAAGTAGGCAAAACAAGTAGGCATCAGTGATCAAAGGGTATTATGCCGACATCAATACTTTCCCTAATTTCATTGTATTCCCCTGATTTTTGGACTTTTCCTATACAAGAACGATTTTCGAAATACGTACTACTACTAATAAAAATATCGTAAGTAGAAATGTCAGTTTTGATTTCACAGTCCAGATGTGCTATCAGAGGACCCATACCTCTCATTTTCTCGAAATGCTGGGAAAACTCTGAGATAAAGAATTAAACCATCCTTACCTAACCTAGCCCTCCGACCCTAGCCTACCTCAAAGTATCCTAATGGTGGACGATATTTTAAATAAATCGAGTGATAAAGTGCCAATAGGAAACATACTGTCGGCACAATAACGTTTGACCCACCAATACCAATATATTTCTCTAAACTTACGGTTAGTATGTATACTACATTTTCTCATTCAGTAAAATTCTTACAGACATGCAGATTTAACTTTCAAGAATGTTTCTATGACAATAAGGTTTCAGTATATAAAAACATCAATAAACTACACATTCATATGAAAATGTGTCGTTCTTACCTTCCTTCCATCCATATTTCTCAAGCTGCTGTTGGGCAAACCGAGACCCAGAACCTGACATTTTATCACAAAATTACATAAAGTTTTATAGGAACTGGGAAGCATGAGGCCTCCTGTTCCATTTAAAGCTCTAGTACAGTTTAAACTCCTGCAACTTGATGAGACATTGCCGCGAACAGCTGATGCCGGCCATTCCCATTCCACGCAGTTTGCAATATGTTTTTTCATAACGTCTAAGTTTATTTCGTGTCACTACAACTGTGCATTGAAATAATATCTATTATAAAGGCAGTGATCATTGCATTTACTGCATATTTTGTTTCGCATTTTTTCAAAGTCTGTGGACAATTCTTTTATAGCGAGTGCTTCAACATTACATCTAGCGATTTAACTGCCAAAGAAACTGCATCTTCTGGTCTATTGATGTGACAGGCTACTGTAATTTTCTTCAAAACTGTCTAGTTATTGAAAGAAATGTCATGAAAACGTTAAATCTTCAAACTGTGCAGGATACATGCTGTTTACCACAGCATTTACGAATGCTGCCGACACATCGCCTACTTCAAATATGTTAGAAGCATTTGGTAATCCTCATCTCGTAAATGAAATATTATAATTGCCTCGTACACTCTAAGAGCAAAGGAAAAATATCAAAGAAACTTTTGCTGGATAACACCGTATGAACAAATGAGATTTGCCACTGGATTGGGGTACCGGGCGAGGTTATGAACTTTTCTACCGTAAATAATTTCACGAAATAAAGCTGTAATAATCAGCTCACACTAATAACACTTTTCGTACACAAAACAAACGGAGACAAAGGCAAACTATACGATGACGAAATGCGCATTCTACCACTTTCGTCATGGTCTACTGACAGCACGGACAGGAGGTGGGGATTACCCCAGCGTTCCAAAGTCATTTTCCAAAATACGAAAGTGACCTTTCTGCTTACATCAAGCATTCAACTGGCTTCCTTTTGGATTCTACAGAGCTTCATTCATTTTGCAAATAGATAAACAAATTGACTGAAGGTATGAGGCACGAAAACTTACCTGAAGGTTCTCAAAAACATGCCCCCAATTTTCTTCATAAACGGTACATTCCAGAGAACACTTCCATTCATCGTAATTTTCGAATCCGTCTGAATCCAAGTTCTGCATCCATGGCGGGTGCGTTCTGGTGTGTCTTAGTGTGTGAGGCCTGAATTGGTGCCTACGGTACCCGTCTATACCACACAAGGTCAGATTCCTATATCTCCATAGCCGTCTGAACTCACTGTTTGCATGCGGAACCAAGTGATCCATAAAGCTGTTTAGTGGAGAACGTGTTTTGAGCACGGTGAAAGTTCATCAGTAACAACCAACACGTCATCTGTACCATCGAATGAGGTAAGTTATCTATATTTCTACATTTATTGGAATTTTGAACTGCCTGTTCATCATCCAACCTCACATCTTCCCTCTCACTCATAACCCTACCATTAACGAGTTATTTGATAACACAGGATGGGGTTTAAGATATATTCCAAACTCTTAAATCACTACAGTGGCAATAACGATTCCATGAGTGATTACAATCCTGGAAAACGTGTGTATCCGCCAATCAATCAAACACCAAGACAAGCTTTGGGCCGAGCAACTTTTCTTTTTGTATTGAAGACTCCAGTCACGGACAAAAGTCCACATCAAGGCCGGGTCTTAATTGAAACAGAGAGAGAATTATGAAACGGAAAAGAAAGGAAAAGTATCTACAAATTTTTGAGAAAGTGAAAAACCTGTCTTTTGAAAAGTGCAAGGTCATAGTTATTGGGAAAGACATGAGAATGTAGAGAGTTCTGAAGCATCGACGTATAGGGAAAGAAGCAGGTATCAAAACGGCCCACCCTTGAGTTGCCGATGGCCACAGAATGTGAATCAGGAGGGTTAATTGGGAGGATGACATAACTAGGATTAGCCTGGACTTGAAAAAAATGACATATTTAACCTTGGGAATTTAATATATATAATGTCGATATTTTGCAAACAATATTTTTCACTCGTTCCGTCACGCTAAATTATGTTACATTCTACGCAATATAAGGGTGTTCCATGAAATGCTTCTAGTTTTGGACAGGGATAGGCGAAGAGTTTGGATGAAGAATGATAGGTTAACTGAGCTTCCGTGTTATGTACCAATAATCAGTGGGAAAACACAAGCTGAAAGTCATACTAAGGGTAAAATAATACATGTGGATAGGAGGCTTTGGTAAAACGGGAAGAACCTACAGTTGTGTGCAAGATACTGATTTGACTGAATGCCTGTCCTACCTTTACCCTATGAATGGGAAACCCGAGTTTTCTTAAATTCAAACCGAACAAAAATAGAAGCAGTGGAGACATGTAACCTACAGTAGGATGGATTAGTTTTTAATTAGGCTTTAGGCATGTAGACTACTAGAGTAATTAAGACGGCCAACGTCGTCCTAACCAATCAAAACAACTTCAACACTCATAGAAAAATAATTAAGGTTTTACTGAGACCATACGTGTTCTCAATGCATAAATGGCCATTGCATTCGTAGTGCAGCTGGTGTAAGGGGTATGAATCCGATAAGCTCTGAAGACGTGAAGGAAAACAATTGTGGATGACACGAAATCGTTAGAAAGAAGATTGGAAGATGCCAATCGTAATGGCATGGCCGCGTGATAAAGTCGGTTGAGAGGTCCAGGATCATGCTGGTTGTAGGTATGAGAAGAGGCACTCGACCTGGAGAGAGAGAGAGAGAGATGGACAGGCAGCCAGGGAGCTGCTGGAGGGGCTGCCAGAGGAAGGACTGTTGGTTGGGCTTGAGCGGTGGATGGATCATGTGTGGCGAGCGACCTGTGAGGTTAGTCTCGCTCGACGAGTCAATCCAGTGCACAGAATGACTCAGCCATTTAAGTAACACGGAAGTCTGTTCACCACCACCCCCAGCTTAGACCTATGCTGAGGATATGTGTGGGTGAATTGAGGGGCTGTATGCAAATAATCGATCGTATATGTGGGAAGTGTTAATAATACACAGAAAGGAGAAATGGAGAGCATGGCTTACTTTGCCGACAATCGGATAGGGGGAAGAGTTGAGTGATTCTTTTCTACTGTTTGGGGTAAAAATATATATATGATAGACCAAATGATGCAGAGTGAACGTACACCTTGAGCAGGGCCTCTGAGAAGGGGTTGCCTCTTACCCGGGCCCGGGGGTCCAAAAGGGGGCCCGGGAATTTCCTGGGATATCAAGAAATGCAGAAAATCAACAGAACGCCCCATTCCACCCCTCCCTCTCTCATCTTCCATACCCACTGTGACCTCACAGCTCATGGCATAAAACCGTAGTGGATAAAAACAGGATGACTAATGGAGAAGGGAAGGAGACCCGAAAGAAACTTTGTGCCCCCTGATAAAATTCCTCTCAGGGGGTCCCGTCCTTGAGTAATGAATTACTGAAAATGATACGAGAACAGATGAGAGGACCTTATTACTGTTATCAAATCATTTCTTATGAAGAGGCAGATCTGTTGATGTGTAATATGCTCATTTCTACTCCTGGTATTCGAGGATTTTTTTTTCTTGTTTAATTAAACAACATCGACGGTACAATACTTGAGCACACAGTATTCATGAGAGCCTAGGTACAGCTGTCTTCAGATTTTTTTTTGACATCTTTTGTCCGAAGCCTCTACGCACCATTATAAACACCTGCTCTCGTTGAGTCCTTCACAGTTCTTTGGTTATCTTGTGAACAAGATATCTTAGCAATGGTTAATAAACGTTTATCTTTGTAATCCATTGTGACGAGCAAAAGTCTGTTTTCTACTTATGAAGGCAGTCTACTATGATATTTCAGAACTGTCGACCTTTTATTCATTTGTATTCAAGCAGCTGCTTAATGAATATATAATACCACAATGTATACTGAGCAATGGTTTATCTATTCATTCACTGATTGCAAAAGAAAGAAAATGAATTCATGGCGTCATGAATCCTTTATGACTTCAAAGAATCCTTAGCCAATCACAGGGCGGAGGCATAACACACTCGGTAATCCAACTGTCGGTATTGCGGCAGTATAAATGCTGTTTTTTTTACGATGATTCATTCATTGTGCTCATGGGATTCATAGACTCTAAAAAGCGATCTTTTAGCTAATGTTACCGCGCTTTAGCTTCAACCATAGAGTAAACCTATGGTATTGTACTATATTATTATAGATGTTTATTAATTATATTTTCGAGGTAAAAAGTCAAATTTCTCAGCCAATTTTTGTTTAAAGTGGGCAAGCGGGTTGGGGAACTTTATGTATACGGATTTACACTCGCGTTTAGCAAACAAAACACTGCACGGATTTTTGCATGAGCGAAAAATGTCTAAGGACTTACAACAGTCACTTCACGACAAAAATATTCTGGGCTCCTACAACTCATATATTTCACCAAACAGTAAAGTTCACAGACTCACAAATTAAGTTTCACGGATGGCTGTTGAATCACAACCCACGCTTAAAAAAAGAAATGTGTTAACACAGAGGACCCACATTTCACAAAACATACGGCTTGTGATTATAAAAGTGCTGCATAAACAAACGAGTTTTCGGGCCTTCAGCTCATGTTTCACCACTGAATAAACCGCGGATTTCCAGAAATTTTTATAATCTTAGAACCTGTTTCACATACGAAAAAGTTGACGGACTTGGTTTAGGCTCAAAAGACTTTGAACCCCACCTGTCGTAAACAAAAATGCCTTTTAAGTTACAATACACCCATCCTACTTGCAGGCAAAAACTCCACGGATTTTAAAACCCACGATACAAACGTGGACAAACGTCTATCCCATGTGCCAAATTGTAAAGCTCTTTTGTACTATCGAACGCACACACACACACTATCCAGAGTAACATCCTATTTTTCCACAAAAGTCTGCTGCCTTACAACTCCCGTTTTACAAACGCATCGATAATGACAGTGGGAGCTTCAGGTGGGGTATAAAGAGGATGGTCGTAATTAGCTGTGACACAGGGTGACAAGGTGGTGATGGTAGAAGATGTTGGTGATACAGACATGGTGATATCTGGTGGCAACAGTTGCTGTTACGGAAGGGAGGACACGGCAGTAGGAATGACACAATAGGGACAATTGTCTAGGTCTCACAGCTGATCATATAACCCACGATTTCGTACTGTAAGTTTTATCATTATGAAAGTGGAGTGTTAGTTAACTTTCCAGTTTACGGACACCACAGAAATAACCAACAGATGTCGACAAAGCGCATATGAATGGATTTCTTATAATCGGTGTAGGTGAATCAGTTGAGCGTAACTTGCACCACCATCTTTCATCCTGCGATCCCAAATAGGAAGTTGTTTCAACTTCCACTTGTGTTTGGTACCTTTCTACGACTCACTCACATCGTAGCTCCATGCAATATCATTGCAACAAGAGACTGACCACGATATGAGGCTACAAGTTCTCTCGGTGACACTGTACTATATTAAAAAACTGAATGAGACTGGATAAATTTGAGAGGACTTGTCAAAATATGGGAGAACAAACTGTTTTGAAAACTGCTACTGCAGGAAGCCTGTTCATGAAAATCCACATAAAACAATCAGAAAGACTCCATCATTCCTTCTGACAGCATCCTAGTAGTACAGTTCTCGAAAAGGTAAAACCATTAAGGCATTAGTATCTTTTGTCTTTCCTATGCTATGCTAGATTAGATTGGGTCTACTTAAGTTAATCACACGTGTTTTGCTGTTGTCAGCCCTCACAGTTTCCTTCTTCGTTCAAGACCTGCTCACACTGAGTACCACCTACCCTTGTCACACACACAAATGAAATATATTACTTCCTAACCTTTCAATCAGTTGCATGAAGCGCAAAGTCCAAAGTTATGCATTTTATCGAAATATATATATCATTTCTGTGGTGTTCCTAAAACTAAAACTTTACCTGTCTTGATTACCTTGATAATTCATCACTTCACCTTCATCCGTCGTTTCCTGTATTCATCAATTCATGCCTCCTGTCTTGCCAGAACGTGGATGAAGATGATAAGTACAAAAGGAAATAAACACATTCTCCGGTTACATTGTGTGTCCAGGTCTTTTCCCAGTGATCCAGTCATGGCCGCAGGTGTGTGCCCAGTTTTCGCACTGTGATTTTCAGCACTTTTCGTGGGGAAAAATCCGTGAAAAATCGCGGCTTTTTCTCCACTTTACGCCGCTGGGGTTAGGGCGTGTGTGGATTCAAAACATTGCCGGCAGTGTTACCAACACCATCCTCCGTCATGACAAAGGCGGAAAGCGTTCATGTATGTACTGTCATGAGGATTTCAACTTTTGATAGCCAGTTAGTATCATGGGTGATTAATGACGTACTATTATTGAAAATCTAAAAGCAGAAAAGATAACGGAAGAAACTTAAATGTTTTGGTTCGTGTTGGCAATGCTGTGGCGTAAATGGCAGCGCATCCCGATTGTGTTTTTGACAGCAGTTGTCCAATTAAAGATCTCCAGCGTAAGTGCCCACTACAATTGTACAAACTTTAGAAAGAGCGAAGGAAAATTCAGATCAGTTTATATTCGTTTGGCACGGTCGTTGCTTTAACCTTACTCTAGAAGAAAAATACAGACTGAAAATATTTGCCAGACTCTTCACTGGGCATGTTGTGTTGTGGTGTTTAGTCGGTCAATTAGGATCCTCAACTTCAAGTGATTGTTTTTGTTTTGCCTTCTGTTTTCCCTGAGAAGAAAAAACATCGTAAATTTAGGAATTTAAGAAGATATGCCTTTGTCTTGGAAACAAGTAAGAAACGTTTCATATGTAGGGGAGAGATTAGCCGTTGTCATATTTTAACGGACATCTTAGGTACGTAACTGTTATATTATTATTGATTTTTCTTGTTCTGCGAAGGAAGTGAAAGCAAAATTTTTTTGCACATTACCCTGAGACAAGATTT